>SKCR01033773.1:0-257593 GCA_019454045.1 Zanthoxylum bungeanum
GACATGATTTGATTGCTAACTAATTTACAAATAGTTAAGTTAATAATGCCATTTATGTAATTGTTATTTGATTAGGATAGGGATAATTGTTATGAATTTATGCGCCTATTGCAATTAAATTTTAAGGGAAATATTAATACTTCTTAAATATCCATTTTATGAAAATTTTAATACTAGAGTTGATAATTAGTTGAGAATTGAGATACGTTGGATTTTGTCAATCATTCATATTAATTAATGTCAAATTAATTTAAATACAGATTTTTGTTTGGGTGTGTAAAAGGTGAATTTAAATACAGATTTATATCCATCTTGATACATGCTATTTTTGTGGGTATAAATAATAAATAGTACTTCAAATACCATATCCCTTTTATATATTTAATAATTAAGATTGTACCAATAATATTAGATTTTGCTCCTAAAAAGATCACATTAAAAGAAAAAAAATATACCGAGGTACACGTTATTTGTGTAATAACCCAATAATTTATTACCACATGTATTAAAATATTAAAAAATAATTAAAAAATAGATATTAAATTATACATGTTATTTATTAATTTATTGATAATATCATATCACATATATTTCTGTTGCACAAAAAAAAAACATACGATTCTACGCATTTACACGTATTGCCAATATAGCCAAGTCAAGTAATACAATTATTTATTTTTTTTAAAAAAAAAATTAAATAAAAAATAAACTCAAAGCCCAACGAACTTATGAAAATCATCAAGTCAAACGACGATCACGACGGTCCAAAAAAAAAAAACGAACCTTACGCGGTGTGAGTAATAGCACCTAAAACTGACCCCACTTAGAAAAGTCAAAAGATAAATAAATTAGTTGATTTGTAAACCTTCCAAAACCAAAATGGTCATTTAAGAAATTAATGTAATTTTTCCTTGCTCTGAATTTTCAAATCCCAAAGTTGTCCAAATCATCGTTTTAATTAATTAGTTAATATTCCTCAAACATAACGCCTATAAATTAAAACAAAGTACACAAAAACAAGAAGACAACGAATGATGAAAAGATCAAGGGCTTGTTCTTGTGCATTTATTCCCTCAATGATTCTAATTGTTATTTGCTTTCTCAATTTGTCCTTCACATGGGCAGCTTCAGATTCAGTATATGAATCTCTCCTCCACTGCTTAACAAATCAAACAAATGACAAAACAATCTCAAACATCGTCTTCACTCAGACCAATTCCTCTTACACATCAGTCTTGCGTGCATATATCCGTAATGCCCGTTTCAACGAGTCATCATCAACACTTAAACCCACTATCATCATAACCCCGTTGCAAGAATCCCACGTTTCAGCCGCTGTGATTTGCTCTAAACACGCTGGTTACCAACTTAAAATCCGTAGCGGCGGCCATGACTATGAGGGCATATCTTATATTTCAGATAAGCCGTTCTTTATCCTCGATATGTTCAATTTACGGTCGGTTGATGTTGACATCAAAGCTGAGTCGGCATGGGTTGAAGCTGGCTCCACATTGGGTGAACTTTACTACAGGATTTGGGAAAAAAGCAAAGTGTATGGCTATCCCGCCGGCGTTTGCCCTACCGTTGGCGTTGGCGGGCACTTGAGCGGCGGCGGTTACGGCAACATGCTGAGAAAATTCGGATTGTCTACTGACAATGTCGATGATGCCAAGATTGTTGATGTTCAGGGGAGGATTCTTGATAGGAAATCAATGGGGGAGGATCTTTTTTGGGCAATTAGAGGAGGCGGCGGAGCGAGTTTTGGGGTTATATTATCTTATAAGATCAAGTTGGTTCCTGTTCCAGAGACGGTTACTGTGTTTAGAGCTGAGAGATTATTGGCTGAAAATGCAACGGATGTGGTTTATAAGTGGCAGTTGGTGGCTCCGGTGACGGATAATAACTTGTTTATGAGAATGCTTTTACAGCCTGTTACAAGAAACAAGAAGCAAACGGTTAGGGCATCGATAGTGGCCATGTATTTAGGCGGAGCGGACAGTCTTGTGACTCTCTTGGCGAAGGATTTTCCTGAATTGGGGCTGAAGAAAGAAAATGTTATGGAAATGAGTTGGATTGAATCCGTTCTTTGGTGGGGTAATTTCGATAATGGAACTTCGCCACAAGTTTTGCTAGACAGAAATCTGAATTCCGCTGATTTCCTGAAGAGGAAATCGGATTATGTTCAGAATCCAATTCCGAAAAATTCCCTGATTTTGCTATGGAAACAAATGATGAAATTGGGAAAAATTGGGTTGGTTTTCAATCCTTATGGTGGAAAAATGGCTGAAATTCCAGCATCAGAGAGTCCATTTCCACACAGAGCAGGAAACTTGTTCAAGATTCAGTATTCAATAAGTTGGGATCAACCAGGAACTGATATTGCAAAAGACAGATTATCTCAGGCAACACGCCTTCACAGTTTCATGACTCCTTTTGTGTCCAAGAATCCAAGAAGTGCTTATTTGAATTACAGGGATTTGGATATTGGTATTAATCATCACGATGGTGAAGATAGCTATGCTGAGGGTAAGGTTTACGGGGAGAAGTATTTTAATAGTAATTTTGATAGGTTGGTGAAAGTGAAGACTCTGGTTGATCCAGAAAATTTCTTCAGGAATGAACAGAGCATCCCCCCTCAACCAAGTAAGGCATAGAAGATACTTTTGTGTCAGTAGGATTATTATTGCTAGGCATTTTACAGCAAATAGAAATAATTATTAACTTTTGGATTCCTTAATGGATCAATACTTTTTCTATTGTCTCTCATTTTTATTTTACTATGTATTGTCACATGATACATTGATACTAGTAGCAAATACAGATTATATATTTTATAAATAAAAAAAAATCCCATTATTTATAAATGCAGTATGTGTGTACTTATATTGAATTTATCCACAAATAGTTTCTCTCGTTTATTTCTTCTCTATAAGAGTGTCGGCTGATGATATTTATTAGTCGCAAGAGTTGCGTGATGGACGGCGTTTTACGTAACCTATTTAGGACCATATATATATATATATATATAAGAATAAAAAAAACACCCAAGTTGCCGATGTCTTTTTCTAATTTATAAATTATAACATGTGAATTCAACTAGCTATCATTAAAGAAACTTCAACTGGGTAGTTGAAGTGGTAAGTACGGATGCTTTTGTTTGTGGTTTTGTAATTTTGAATAGTGATTTCTCAAAATTTAATTTAATAAAATCAATCAATGATGGCCAAGTCAAAGCACTAATCTGTAGGTAAGCATAATTGAATTGATCCGAATGGTGGGAAAGGTTCGTGGGTGTTGATTCTTTAATATATTGCTATGTTTTGAAGCCATGAATCTGAGTTGTTTATTGCAAATCTTTGCTGAAAAGTCGACAATATGTCGCTCTCTACATAAATTCCGCAATCCATATCGCCATAGCCATAGGTAGTTTTGAGATTATTCAATGCTACAAATTGTTGCATGCCTTGTAAAAATTCTCCATTGACTTGCTTTCAGTGCAATGAATAATAACACTAAATAATCAGAACATGGCAATCTATGGGTTAATGTGAACTCGCACACATTTGATTTCAGCTTTCCTTTTTTTTTTTTTGGGTGGGGTGTGGGTCAAGCTTTAGCACATGCAGTAGCAAATACATTTTTTTTCACGCAATTTGGTTGGTGTGGTGTGGTGTGGTTGCAGGATCTGATAACTCTGGCGTGGCCCCTCCATTGAGCTGCACCGCAAGTTCCTGGAAGCTGACTGGACTTTTTTTACCTTGCTTCTTCTGGAGTATTTGAATATAATCCCCTCAATGGTGGTCCTGTTTACACTGTGATTATGCTCTTCCTTTGATATGTCAATTCCGTGTTGCAAATGAAGTTCCCTTCCCACTACTTGTGATGTCTTTTCTCCTTTTCCGTGGGTTTTTGAATATCAAACCATGGCAATGCAAGTCTTGCAAATTGGTTTTGATTATTCTATTTTCTTCTAGTTTTAAGTTTTAACATGAAAAAGAAAAGAAAAATAAAATCTCCTAGTGTCAAAATATATATATATGCTGCTTGAAACTTCATACATGATCTTTCCAACTTCTTGACTTTTAAGATCATTTATCAAAAGATTGTTGTTCATTACATCATTAGCTGCGTCATTGCTACAAGTTTTGACGAACCTCAGCTCACTCGACTCGAAAACTTGTCAATTTTCAGAGAGATTTTTTGAAATTTCAATTAGTCTAATTTTCATTCATATAATAATAGTTAAATGATAGCATATGAATGCTTGAATGATGGCATGATTTATTGAATTTGGTCTTTTATATTATTTTAAAGATATTTTCTTAATGGGGAAAGTTGAAATAAAAGAGGTGGGTGATGTGGACCGACACTGTTTATCTACTTTCCACGTAGGAGATAAATAAACACGGTGTTGGGTATGTGGCAATTAGCATCATAGATGCTAGGTGGATTGACTTGGTCGACTTGACTATGTCAAAGCTTTTATCAACTTCGATTACTTGGTGGCAGAGGTGGCAATATGGATTAAAACACGTTTGAATACAATATAGATTTTTTATAATCGGATTGGTTATTATAGAAACGATATCCAAAATATGATTCTAGAAATCCCAAAATATGATTCTAAAATCTCAAAGATTTGTAACTTTATTATATTTCTTTATTAATATTATTTCCTTCCATTTTTAGTTTTATATATTGCATATATAAAAGGCACATATCATTATAAATATAATAGAGTGAATTCAATATTTTCTTTCAATATCTAATATAATATCATATACTAGATTACGATTCTAGTTTCGCTCTATTTGATTCTTATCGGCACATGGGGATCATGACTACCATCGGTATTTGAACTTCATGAGCCATCTTGTCTCTGTTGCCAAAATTCCCTAATTCACAAAATCATATTTCCTTAAAATTACCAAGTCTTCTCTTAAACTGTGTCTCACTGTTGTTGGAGTTGGTATTTGAAGTGTCAATTCGAATAATGTATTATACATTATATTTTATTATTTATTAATAAAGTAACCACATTTTCATTTTTAACTTCTTGTTCTAGTAAATCGTTCACTGGAAAACTTAAACTGAGAATCATGAAAATCATGTACTGAAAATATATCTTATGGAAACCTAAAATGTAACATGACTCATAAAAAAATTAAATAGACATCTACAAACATGATACATGGAATACATAATTTGTAAACTTTTAGCAGGCATGACACATGGGAAACATAAAAAGGTCAAATGAAAACTTGTAAACATGACACGCAAACTAAGAATGTAAATAGCAGACTTGTACGTGAAGACGTAAACGGTAAACATGACTCATGAAAAACATAAACTGAAGACTATACACATGAATTGTAAACAAGTAAAATATGGACTTAAAGCATAGAAATCATAAATTGAAATTACGTAAATCATAAACTAATATATGTACTGGTTTATGCATGCAATGCTCGTACGAAATTCATTACCTATTTTATAATAAGTATGAGATGAACGTCGTTCGAGTATATTTCTTAACCAATACCTCTATAATGGAAATACACAAGCTGGAAAATATAAATTGTAAACATGTAACGTGTAAACACAAACTGAAAAGTGTATATATGACTTGTGAAAATATGAACTGTAATCATGTAAACATGGTCTACAAACTGGGGACGTAGACCGTGAACATGAAATTTAATTTGAAGATCATGAAATATAATTTATGTGACATTAAACGTAAATTGTAAATTACAATACATAAACTATAAATAAGGCATATCACAATCGTATTAACTTGGAAAAAAAAACAAAGGAAATAATATTTACTCACAGAACCAACATCTTAATGCTCACATGCTTTAATGGAACCAAAGAGATTCTCCTGCCTAGAATCTATGAAAGATGAGTTCAAGTACATTTAGTACACTTGAACATTACAACCCTAAACATGCAAATGATGCGTGAAGCAATACCGACAAAGAAACCTAAAATATTTTCTATCACCTTGAGATGTTACCTAGGACAAATTGAAATGAGCCCCGAAATGGACATCTTATCGTGACGCTAGCCTGCTCCTCTATTTCCATCTCACAAAGGACATCACAAAGGGAGGGCTCACGGCCAAGATCCCATCTATAAACCACCACTCACATGGTACCAATATCATGTTTTTCCAACTGCACATCAATACCCTAAATTCATGGAAATGAGTACCTCAATCCTAGGTTTTGATGCAACCCAAACAATACACAAATCATGAAATTAGATACCAATATAAGCATGATTAACACTCCAAGTCATGCATGAATTTCCATGGATGCACATGAGGAATTTGTAAAATCATGCTAAAATGTAGGCAATTGCTAAAATAGAAGATAAGGAAACTTACTTGCTTCATTTGACTCTTGGAAATGCATGAAAATCATCATAATCTAAGCTTGATTTGAAGAAAAATGGAGGTTTTGGACGTGGGTGATGTGCGAGAGATTAGAGAAAAATGAAGATGAGGCTATTTCTACGGGCCACAAAATTCTAGAGTTTTCTTTCTACAAATCGTAGGGTCGTTCGAAAGCCACTCGCACACCACACGAACACGCATAATTCTGCTAAGTCGCATTCGAACGCCTGTCGAATGTCACACGAATGAAAACCTTCTGAAAGGTTTCATTCGAACGGGCTGAAGAACGCTTCACTAACCCGAACAGTGATTGCATTTGAACGCTGGAACGAACGCAACACACACGTGATTATGAAAATTATCTCTTCATCTTGACTGAACTTGACTTGTTCGGGATCGGTCTATACACAGACCCTATATGTGCATAAAACATCACATGCATGAACTGTATGACCATAATAAACATGTTAAAATGACCAATGTGTTACACTCACTTTGCACCTCACCTGTTGCTTCACAAAATCGCCTCTCCACCAATTAGTGCCACCATCGAAATCAACTAACCACCAAACTCATCCACTGCCGACTCATCACAGGTAACCTTTTTGCAGAAAATGACATGTAACTATTAAATTGTTGATCTTTATTTTTATTAACTGAATTACTAATGAAGGCTAGCTATTACAATTCTATTTATAATAAACATGAGATTATTCAAGTCATCCCAATTAATTAACTAAATGCAATGTAACAGTGCACTGCTTAACAAACTGATGAGCTGAAATAACTAATGCTGAGCTGTCATTTTCGAGCAGGATTAACACTAACGAACTAACTAACTTTTGAATACTAACAAACTCGCACTGCAAGCTGTTAATATCTTGTTCTGCAAACTAATTTAAAACCGTAGCTAATGAATATGAACTTCAACATCCAGTGATCAATTGCTGCATCCAACGAGCCTGTAGCATATATTCTAACACTCGTAGATGGTGAATAACTAGATTCCAATTGAAATAAAATCTTTCAATTTAGAATAAATTAATGTAATTGAGGAGAAATCAATTAAAAAAGAAGAAGAAGAGGATTTATGTTATAAAATGATACCAAATGTGTGTGTGTGTTTTTTTTATTCTGAAAATTATCAAAAAAAGGAAACTCATCTCCTTACAAATTCGGAACTAAAGCCCAATTAAAAAAGTGATTGTTTGACCCAAATAAAAATTGGCCCAACCCATCTATTAGATTTCTTGCAAATCAATTTTGACACATTCATAGATAATATGAAGAATGACTTCGTAATCTGCTTGTATGGCTCATCATATGAAGAAAACGAGGGCCAAAGAGTTGTCAAATTAAAATTCCATCCGAAGTAAATATCAACTACTACAGTCATCCGAAGACCTCAAGCAATATTATTTTGAATTCCTCAAGTAATTTATAGCTTTAATTTTGCATGTAATTCATCAATGTGTGATGATGAATAACAAAAATCCTCTTAGGGATGAGGTTCATGGGGCCCGGCAAATTAAAGACACGGATAATAGGATATTTTTCAATATTCGTTAGTTGGATGTTTGGGTATAAGTATTGGCATCCCTGTTTTAATAGATAATATTTGATAAAAATACATTATAATTAAACCAACTATCTAATTCAGGATAATAAGTTTATCCCATAATTTTATTAAACTAAACTACCTAAATAATAAATAAATAAATCACATTTTTATCTTCCCAGGTAACACCTGTCATGGTCCAAGCACCAATTGTTAGTGAGTTCTCTATCAAGAGTAATTCTTTGGTGCAACGGAGGTATATGTGATGTGATATTACCAACAAATTAGTAAATGACATATATAATTTAATATTCATCTTTTTAGTTATTTTTTTAATATTTTAACACGCATGACAATTGATTATAGGATTGTTGCAGAGATGACGTGGTACTTCCGTTATATTGTAGATTTTCTCTTCTATAAGATGAAATGCAAAATAAAAGACAAAAATAAGAACACCATCCCTATCAATCGAGGCTTTAAAAAAATGGAAGGGAAGAGATGAATTAATCCCTAAGTTTAAACACCAATTTAGAGTTCTTCCTTGTTTTTCAAAAAATAACTCAGAATAATTTGTGTTCAAACTTTTGTCAGAGTTAAATGCTATATTTTAAGAAAATATTATTCTCTTGACAAATGGAGTAAACTAAAGTAACACTAACAAATTTACAAAAAAGAATTTTTAGATTATTTTTTAAAGGTCCAATAGTTAATTGGGAATTGAGGACTAACCCTAAAGATAAAGGGGAATTAACATGAAATTTGATTTCAAATATGCCAATCAACCCAACTACAGGGGAGCTTCAAATTGATTAGTAATCATCGGTAAGTATTATTTTTTTTTTTTGGAAACGTTGGAAATTTTATCGCTAAATCACTCGATCCGAGTTTAAGTGGAGCATATAAAATTTTCAACTGTCTCAGGCTCTTAAAAAAGTGCGCCCTTGAATTTAAATCTAGGATTTGAACAATCAAATCCTAAATTTTATGTTACCAAATCATACTCTTGAGGACATCATCAGTAAGTACTTGTTCATTCTTAATTGATCACTTAATCTTATCATGTGTAAAAGTGATGAATCCATGAAGTGCACCATTAATTATACAAATTAACCAAAGTGTGATCCTACCTGCCGAGCCTGATCCCAATATTATTTTGTTATTTTGACTAAAGAATCCACTAATATTTCTACAAATATCTTGTGATATCCACACCAGTGGTCTTAATTTAAAGTATCTAGTAAAGAATTTGTACGTGTAGTTTTTTTCAATTATGACCGTGGTTGAATTACAGCACAAACCGAAATGTATGAAAAAGTGGTAAAGATTATTCACCATTTATAAGTGGAGGAGGGGGAGAAAAGTGATTGTACAAAATATCCAATTTTCAAAATTATGTGGAGCTACAAATTAGAAATTTGGACACAAATTCATAGCACCATTTCGTCAATATTGTGCGCCGGGGTAGGTGATTTGTCTTCAATTATTTCGCATTTTTTAAGTACCTAATAAATAATAAATAATGTTGTTGATGGTGTTTTTTTTACAACACTCACCTCGAGGAGGGTCAAATTCTGAGGATCCGAGCCTTTTGTTGTAATACCCGACTAAGATAGTTAAATAGGCCAAAGGTCCCGAAAGTAAGAGGAAGAATGAGAGAAAGATCCGACCATGGTAGGCAGTGGGGTGTTCTCACTGAGGGAAGTTTCGAGGATTAAGTAATAGCTATCCCGACCCGACCACTTAAAAATATGGATTTGGGATGTTCCATGCGATTAGGTATCCCGACGCAAGGAGATGTGACGAAGTTATACCCAATCAGGTTTGAGCAGCATAGCGTATGTCCTACTTGAAAAGGAGTGCATCTAGAAGGTTTATGATGAAAATAGTAAAGCAACGACTAACATGAAGTTATGAGTCCTATCAGCCGCCATATGCTGCCGCAGGCCGCCATAAGCCGGTGCAGTGGCAGATTAGCTGGCTTGAGTATGGTCAGAAGGGGCGGTGGGCGCAAAGTATGAGGGGAGTAATGATGACGAAGTGATGTATGCTGACGTCAGGGTTGGTTGAAAATGTGATTTAAGAATCTATAAAAAAAAGCCAAAGTCATTGTAGATGGCGTTAATTCTTTTAGCTTAAAAACTTAAGAAAGAGAAAAATGTAAGTTGAGAATAAGAGTACTAATAAAAGTTAGTGATAGAGAAAATGAGTCGTGTACCCGAACACATAGTGAGAAGTAGATCGGGCAATCATAATCAGTTCGGGATCTGTATTTACCCCGAGCATAATAAAATCATATCACATTTTCTCTCGTGTACGTAAGTTGGAGTTACTCTCCATTGAACCACGTTAAATCCTAATTTCTGTGTGATTGCCTGTCTCTTGCGAGTTTGTATGGTTCCCACAACTAAACAAATCCACAGTTGGATGAGGTTTGTTCGAGGGGTGAGTTCCAATATTACAATTGGAATGAAAAACACCCCCAACAATCGGCGTCATCTGTGAGGGATATGATATAAATCAACAAACACGATAAGACAATGACAGGAGATAGAGACCATAGAACTGGTGGTGCATCTGCAGAAGAATGGATGTGTAAGTTGGAGGAAGGCTTGCGACATGAACGGGAGAAAGCCCTAAAGGAGAAGAGGTTACCAAAACCTTCATGGAGACCATGATGGATAGAATTGAGATGTTGGATAAAAGATCGGGAGAGCAAGCTCCACGGGTCTCAGTAGGAGAAAATATGATATTGCATGTGGAAAAAGAGTGGTTGGTAAGGAAAATGAGCTTGAGGCCAGGAGAAGAAACTCCATCAAGGTGAGATTGGTGGTTGTAGCCAGCGATGCATCATTAGAAGGGCCTCATAAAAGGTGTGATAACAGACGAAGCTCGAGCCATCTAAAAACTACCATTATTTTTGGGAGCTTGACTCGGGTTGTTACAAGAAGCATGAATGAAGAGTTCGCATGAAATAAGACGTCGCTATAGAGGAGAACACTGTGAGGAAGTCTCCATCGGAAGAAGAGAAAGTTCTGAGAACCATTGGCAAGATTGGTTTCACCTAGAACTGAAAAAGTAGGAGATAGATGCGCGAGAGGATGCTCGGGAAGATTAGGATTTGGAGATGGGGTCCCCTTTCACTCGAGAAATTCTGGATGCAGCATTTTCGAAGATATTTTCAATACCCAAAGTTGCACGTGGAGAAGTTTATGTTACTGATACAGATTCGAGCTATGGAGGGAGAGGTAATTTGTAAACCCTTCCCTTTGACCTTGGGAGGACCCACTATTTATGGTTATGAAATCTGACTACATGAAGTATTAGCTGCTTTTCTCAGCTAAGAAGGTCATTCATATGAAATTTTAAAAGGGCTTGCACTTCCAGGAAGTTGATCGGGTTGTTGAGGACGATAAAACAACGGGATGATGAGCCGCTGATTTTTTTTTGGAACAATACCATAATTTGGTATTGGAAGTCAGGGCGTGTGAGTCCCTTGAAGCGTTGGAGAGTTTAAAAGGTGAACTAAATGTTGGGCGATTGTGATCCCACCTTATAATTCAGGAGATAAGAGACTATGACATGACCTTCGAGTAGACACGAAGGTTCGTCTTGCTGGAAGATAATGAGAAGATAACCCATGGAGGTAACACTCGGGAGAAGAAGGAATGGTAGATGATCACCGGGAAAACAACGGTTGGAGAGGCCCGTGTCCTAAGCAAGAATTTAAGCATGTGGCTCTGAGGAACTTGGCGCCCGATCAAAAAGGAGGCCTCTGATCAAAGTAACCTAAGTGATCGTGAAATACAAGATAAATGACTACTAACAGAGCCCGACCCGAGAAGGTTCCCAATTGATCGACGGAACAATGAAGCCTATTGTTCCCATCATAATGTGAGCCACAATCACAACTATATGTACATATTATTTCAATTATTGTTTTGATTTACTTTAATTTATTTTTTTGATTTCCTTTACTTTAATTTTCACCGACAGTATCTAAACTTTTTGACTTTCACGATCTATTTTATTGTTCATCTGACAATTGTCATTTTGCAAGTACTAGTGCATTTATTGCTCACCATTTTTCAGGATCTATAAATTCAGCTCGTCATTTTTCTCTTCAACACATTAAGATAAGAGAGAATAAAAATAGAGACAACTTTAAGAAGACGAGTCACTAATATCTGTGTGTTTTATGGAAGTAGCTATGGAACTAAACCATAATTTGTTGAGGCTGTAAAAGAATTGGGTAGAGTTATGGCGGAAATAAACATGCACTTAGTAAATGGCGGTGGCAATCTTGGATTAATGAGATGTGTTTCAAAGGTCGTACAAGATGGTGGCAGTCAAGTTTTGGGGAACCTTTGGCAGAGGAAAACCTCATCGAAAAATCAAATGGAGATGAATGTATTGTCTCAGGTATGTCTGAAAGACTTACTGAAATGATCAATCATGCTGATGCTTTTATTGTTTTACCATGTGGGCTTGACAAGTTGGATGGAATATTCACAGTTGCGTCGTGGGCGAAATATCTTCCTAACTGCAAGAAAAGCTGATGATTTAATTAACCAACTTTTAACTTATGAACAAAAAATCGACCTCATTCTTTCCAATTTGAGCTGGTCTGGTAACGATCATGGTAAAAAACGAGTAGACTTGAATCTTAATATGTAATTTTTTCTTTTCTTTTAAATAGTCATAGATTCAATAATCAATTCCACACTAACCATATGATGTTTTCTAAACTCTACTTCTTCTTTTTCGGACATTGGGGACAATGTCTCAAATTGGTTGAGAGATAGGATATTTGACTAGATAGTTTTTATTTTTATGTTTTGTTGCTCTGTTTTTTTTAAAAATTCTTTTATGTTGTTTTTTCTTTGTTGTTATTTTGTGTGTAAAAAAAATATTTTGTGTGTAAAAAAAATATATTTTGTGTTATTTTTCTTTTGCGTTTTTAAAAAAAAAAACTATTCACAAACTAACAATAAATTTTTGACTAACCTAGTGAAATTGTTGTTCGGAGATGACAGTGTAAGGAGTTTTCGCTCCTGAGACGTATCTCAAAATAATTCGTAACAAGTGATTTATGTTTCTTTCTTTTTGAATCATTTAAATTTGTGAATTCTCCATAATAATGATTAAATTTGATCTTCATATGCTCATATGACATGTATTATCAACATACACAGTAACATACAAATATGCGTTGTAAGTGAAAATTTTGTAATATTCAGTTCTCTAATTTGTTAGAGGTGGCACCTAAAGGTAGTGGAATTAGTATTTTTATTCAAAAAAATCTAATCATGCTCTTACTTAGTAACCGAACATCTTGCCTCAATAAGCAGTGATTGTTCTCGTAAAACGGTAGAGCTTGATTTTTTTTTTTAAAAAAAAGATAAAAAAAAAGAAAAAAAATGTGTGAATAAGTTTGATTTCGTAGCCTCTCTAACTAGAGCAATTAAGTTCGTATGAGTATTTTAACACTTAGTGCCCTAAGGCCAACTGGTCTGAGAGTCACTGACACAAAGCTCGTTACATGGGTTAAAGAGAAAACTTAAGGAAATCAGACACTTTTTATTTTTAATATATGAGATCCGAGCAATTAAGTCAGTATGGGTGTCTTAACACCTAGTGCCCTAAAGCCAACTGTTTGGGAGTCACTAGACCAAAGCTCGTGACGAGGATTAAATATGCATCATTATTTTTTTTTTTAAAAAAAGATAATAAAAAAAAAAAAAAAATGTGTGAATAAGTTTGATTTCGTAGCCTCTCTAACTAGAGCAATTAAGTCCGTATGGGTATTTTAACACTTAGTGCCCTAAGGCCAACTGGTCTGAGAGTAACTGACACAAAGCTCGTTACATGGGTTAAAGAGAAAGCTTAAGGAAATCAGACACTTTTTATTTTTAATATATGAGATCCGAGCAATTAAGTCTGTATGGGTGTCTTAACACCTAGTGCCCTAAAGCCAACTGTTTGGGAGTCACTGGCCCAAAGCTCGTTACGAGGATTAAATATGCATCATTATTTTTTTTTAAAAATCTATTTTTGTATTTATAAATAAATTTTCATTGTCAAATAGTGTGAACTCTAATATAATTTTAGGACAAAAATATTACTCTCTTTTCAACGAGATCTGTGGATATTGTGGGCATAAAGAATTGATTAATACTTTATTTTATGTGTGTATGGAAGAAGGGTAAAAAGTAGAGGAGAATTTACTGGTTTGATAATTTAGAAAGAAAGAAAACAATTATTAATTTGGAAAAGAATTTTTCTTTTTAAAATTTTTCGCTTAAATTACTAGGGACTAGTAATAAGCTGGTTGGTGGGGTGTGATGAACACTAAAAAGTGCACATTTATTAAAAGAAAAATCAATCATTTTACACTTGTAGTTTCATTTACCCCCTTAATTTAGCATAATAATTAAATTTATGTTTTACATATTTTTATTATGATTTTTATCTTTTATGTATATTTGGATGCATATCTAGAAAAATGGACTTGACATTTGATTTTGGAGGCCAGAAATTTAATAGTGTGTTCTAATAGTGTACAACTTCGGAAATTCCAACAATGTGTAATGTTCGTATTTTTGCCATAACTGTTTACTCCGATATCGAATTAAGGTGATTCAAGTTCCAGAGGAAAGAAGACTCAAATATCTGTAACTTTGAAGTTCATAAGATTTTCTAATTCTGGGTTTTTCAAGGCCGAAATTTGATGAAAAACCTTAAGTGTGTCATGTGTAATTATTAAAGTCATTATCAAAAATAAAAATGGAAAATGACAATTTACAATTGTCAAACTTCCACCAAACTTGCTTGCATGTTTGGTGGAAGCACGTTTGGTGGCATATTTGATGGAGTGTTTGGTGAAGAAATTAGTGGAAGTATTTTCTTTGCCTATAAATTGAAGAGTTCTGAATTTATTTTCTTCATACTTTTCCTCTGAATTCATAATCAGAGTTTGGAAGAAAGTATCTTGTTTATTTTATTTTTTTGTAATGTCTTTTCATTTTAGTAATAATATTATATGTGTTTTTAATTACAATATGAGTAGCTAATTACTTTCTACTGGGGGAATGAGTGAAACTTTTATTATTAAAGTTTTGATTAATCTCACTTATATTATAATATATGAATTGTAATCTAACGATTAATAATTAATTGAGATCTAGATTAATTATTGACAAATTTTTCTACCGCCTATATGACTGGTTTTATACGATTTTGGCATAATTGAGTACCTAATTAGACTAGTTATAGATAAACGTTATCACCGTCTTTATGGCTGGTTTTATGTTTTTGGCATATTTAGTATCTTGGTATGACTAGTTATCGACAAAAATGACTACCTCCTTTATAGCCGGTTTTATATGTTTTTGCATAGTTAATTCCGCAAGTAAATTAATTGGGTAATAACGACAATTTATATATTATAAAAAGTGAGATTTCTAAATTTAAAATATTAAAAGTGGATCTCATAAACGTAATTTTTTATTTTATTGTTGTCATCTAATTCAAATTCTTCAAACAATTTCAAACGAATCAAATCCTTTTCTTTGCGCTCTGATTATTACTTTATCATACTAAATATATTCCATGTGGATCGACCCCGGACTTACCGGGTTATTTTATTACTTCGACACTCTTATACTTGGGAGTAAAGAACCACTTTTTGAGTATGTCAACACTCATCCAACTGTTCGGCGTCTCTAGGCTTCTTGTAGGACTTACGTAATCCATTTTTAAGTATAAGATTTAGCAGGCCCCGACCTATGTAGGTCGGAAAACCGAGGTGATCAGTATTGAACCATATTTCTCTTTTTTAACCAAGTCGGGTTGAAAGGTCATATGACTTCGTCAGGTTGGTCAGATCGGTCTTCACGTGTGTTATAATGATGTTTGATTATGGCAGCCCCTCATTAGGTCGGGTCAGTCTTCATCTGTAAAAATATTACTGGATCTGATCCCTAACATCAGGTCGGTCTTAGCAGATGTTCTTGTACTGTCGAATACTTTGGTTCTGCCCTCGGGTTGCCTTCCTGCGCCATGGGCTCGGATCCCTTTGTCCGACGACTTATCTTCATAATGACCTTGGGCTTTTACCCTTAACTACAATTCTCATTCTACCATTCTTAGGGATTCTGACTTCTTGCGAGCTGAAAACCCCCATCAACAACCGCCCCCTAGTTCTCGGTATCAACGAGTTAATGAGTTGATGCCGGGAACTATAAAAAAGATGGTGGTGCATGGACCTGGAAGTCGATATGATATCATCAGGCTGATACTCAATCTCGATCCAGTCCAAAATCTCAAGTGTGCTCCATCACTCGGCATGTACCATAATCTGTAAGCCTCAGTGCTTCTTGTGAAAATCCATGTCGGGTCCACATCCTTGATCCAACACCTCAGTTTCTAGTTCACATATTGACCATCTCTTTCGCTAAGCCTTTTCTGACCGAAGAGGTTGATCGAGACTAACTCTGGTTAGTCAATTCATTGTCCTCTCTACTTGATGAAGCTTATCTCACACTACCTCGGGTTGATGCTGTAGGAAACGCTTTCCTTACACAGAGAAAATGGTTTATGTACACGGATCGGACTTGAAAATTTTATGCCCTTCCCTTGAACTGGCCAAATGTTACTGCCACCACCACTGAAATTTTGCTTCAGGTTTAGACAAAATTCCAGCCCCGAAACAACCCCAGAACAGTCCCCGAACAATCCCGAACAGCTGGACAAAAACTAGACTGTTTTGGACTCGATTCACGCCCAACGCACTGTAGAAACAGCCCATGAAATGCGTGGACTATGGCTGTGTATTGGTTCTGATTTTCACTTGAAAACAGCCCCAACACAGCCCCAAAACACCACAAAATATTCCCAAAAAAACTGGATTAAAACAAAACCAAACTGAGTTCCGTTTCACCAAGTATAGGGGCGACAATGAGTAAAACAAACCCTCACTGACGTGAGCAATAAGAAAGAGATGAAGATGATGATTTGTTCGACACCACAAAGTCTTCCGAACTATATCTCGTTACCAACGGAAACTTGTCTGGGCAAGACTCATAAAATAATCCCTAAACGTTTTAGAGATTTAAACACACTTGTAATTTTTATTGATTTTCTTCTTGTTCTTTTTAGTTTTCTCAACACTTGAAAGAGAATGAAGAAAAAAAAGATGGAGGCTAGAGTTAGAATGAGAGGCTTGTTAAAAGAAAAATCATATTTTCTTTTTTATACTTAGGGTTTAATTTTACAAAATAAAACAAACCCTTCCCATTTTACCGAATGTAAAAATCGGCCAAAAGATATATTTGCCTCTTTAATTTTTGAGGGCTACTATTCCCCCCCCCCCCAAAACTCCCACATTCTCTCTCTCTTACTTAAAATGTCAAAATTGCCCATCTCTTTTATAAAAATCCACTCCCCCAATATATACACTTATTTAACACTACTTATATATATATATATATATATATATATATATATATATATATATATATATATATATATTAATTAACACTACTTATATATATATATATATTAATTAACACTACTTACATTTTTTTATTAATTAATTTTTTTAATTTTTTAATTTTGTTTATTTTTTAAAATTTATATTTTTTTTGCTCTTTATATATTTAATCTTTTTTATTTGTTTAATAAATATTACAAATTTCATATTTATTATTGATTATTTTGTGTTCATTTATTCATTTAATTTTTGTGATTCTTTTTTAATTTATTCAACACTACTTATGTATTATAAAAATATTCTCATGTATATTAGAGAAATATATATTTAAAAAAGAGTACAAATAACAACATAAAAAATTACACTTAAAAATATATAAACACAAATTCTAATATATGTTGCCTCCAAAGTCTCCTCCTAGCGCACTTGGTAAGATACTCAATACTTTGTACCATAATTGATTACGAATCCTATAACGAGAGACCCATTTTTTAGCTTCGTATGATGAATGTTCCCACCACCACATTGGGTGGGTGGTAAAGGGTAATGAGGGTGTAAGAAAACTTGCACAAAGTGTCTGCCAACATGAGCAATAGCTATTTCTTGACGCTCATGCTCTGGAACTGCAGGGGACCTTAATTATATTTTTTATACATAAATATTGTTAATTAAATTAAAAAATAATCAAAAAATTAAATTAATAAATACTAAATTTGTAATATTTATTAAACAAATAAAAAATAATATATATATATATATAAAGAGCAGAAAAATTAAATTTAACAAAAAAAATATTAAATAAAAAATTTATTTTTAAATTAATATATATATATATATATATATATATATATTCGTATGTGTGCGCAAATTGATCCAAAAGAATTCATGTGTGTGTAAATTGAAGTAAGGAAATTTTTGGCTGACATGTAGGCAAATTTGGAATTTTCAGGGAGACAATGGGGCGCACGTCAGGGGGGTGGGGGAGTAGTAGTTTTCTTAATTTTTGTAATATAAATCAAGAATTGATTGTCATCATCATGACAAAATTCAATTACAAAATTAAAGAAATAATAGCCTTTTCAAATTGATAACTTCCAAAGCTATCAATAGGCTTTCCAAAAACTATTTTTGGAATCTCAAAATAATATCCTTATTTATTAAATCATATATATAATATAATTAAATAATTTGCAATTAATAATTTTCAAATAATTATTAATAAGACCATATGTTAAACTTTAACATAAAGTTTCAAGTGTGACATAATAATATTATTAATCATATTAATAATATTTATACATATGTGAGTATATAATTGGACTATCCAGTTATACTAAATCCGCTATAGTATATCGAGCTAGCACGGGGACCAAATGGGCCTACGGTTCCGAGCTCCAATAATCTCGAAATATTAATTAAGCTCTTAATTAAATATTTTGAATTATTAACTCCAGATTATTCCACTAAAAACCTGAAGTTGCACTCTTGATGCCACAGATGATATATTAAGCCAAACCAAGTCGGTGTCCATCGTTATAATCACTATATATAGATTAACATTTCACGAGTATCTCGTAATTAGAGTCGAGTCATAATATCCGTTATACCCCTCCAATTATTTTTACCTTAAGTACCATTGATTCTCTAATGAACGATTTATTCATAACCATTATGAATTTTAATCTTTCTATTCATAATAGAAAGACTTGAGCGCTCTAACCGTTCAAGTACCGAATCAACCCTTAAGAAAGATACTCTTCTACTTCTCGCAAGAATGAATGAACTCCATATTTATGTAAAACGTCCACAGCTACACAACAAACCATGCCCCCAAAGTACGTAGCTATTGGTCGGGACTGCTACACCAACCCCACCTTTGTAAATCAAAGGACATAGCCTGCCATACAGGAGTTCGTAGTACACTCAGGATTATAATCAATTCATATATGACCATCTAGTAGATTGAAATGACTTTCTTTGTTTAACAGATGTTATAAGAATGTCATTTCCATCTGGGTCCAGTCCTATATGATCACATCATACAAGGTGTCTTCATTCTCATGTCTCTACATGGAAGATCTCAGATTAAGGTCGCCATACAAATATAGAATGGACCGCAGCTATAGATAAACCACAAACAAAATACCCGATTTGTTTGCTCTCTATGGACTATTTAAGATTACTAACTTCAGACTTAAATGTTCTTGTGTATGACACTCATACACTAAGTCTGAAGGCACATAAGTAATCTAGGGTATTTTAGATAATATATAATATGCAAAAATTAAACGAACACTTTGATAAATGAATAATGCATCATTTTATTTCAAAACATATAAAACCGTTTACATTACATGTAGCTCTAGAGCATACATCCCAACAGATGCATGTTGTTGACATACCGCAAACTCGGAAGAAAATGATCTACAAAAACCTGCAAAACAAAAATGGGCCACGAAGGAAAGCTCACCACCTCAGGCTATTAGGTCAATTACAGGGCCTCAGCGATACTAAAGAAGACACGAGCAATCAAAAACACCACGGCCTCGGCGGTACTAAAGCAGATCCGAGTCATTAGATCACCACTACCTCGGCGATACTAAAGCATACTCGAACCATCAAACACACCACGATCTCGGCGGTACTAAAGCAGACCCGAGCCATTAAATACACCACGGCCTCGACGGTACAAAAGTATACCCTCTTTCCTCTTGTTATTTCTTCCCTCTTTCTACTGGGTCCTACTTCGCCAAGTCATTCGGCCTTCTCTTATAGTTTCTCAATATTTTCTAACATAGTCTTTATAAGGACCTGAGTTGTTTTCCTCTCCTCTAGTGCATCATCCCTTTCATTTCATAGGGTCTCATTCATTCTCTCCATCCATTCTGTCGTCGGAGCCTCTATAGTTCATGGTTTCCGTCTTTTGCCATCGTCTTAACGTGCTTGTTGCTTTTCGTACTTTCCCCACAGACGGTGCTAACTGTTGACGGCTGATTTTCATTCTAGGGGTAATTCAGGAAAAACCACTCATCAAAAAATCTCCCTCAAGTCTGTGAATTTGTTTGGTTTGGGGACCAAATACAAACTTAGCAAAAGACGAGAAAACACACAGACAAAACATAAGGTTTAACGTGGTTCGGCGGAATGGATCCAACCTATGTCCACGAGCAAAAAGAAAATTATGTTTTTATTAGGACCTCGGGTCGTACCAACCTGCCTTTAACTCTAGCTCGGCTTACTGGCCTCTTACTAGCTCTCACTTGTACTAAGTTTTTTGCTCTCTTTTACAAGGGAAGAAACAAATTAGCCAACCCCTTACAATGAGATCTCAACCCCTTTATATACTAGGACAAATTCCAATATTATGCATACTCATGATGTTAGTAATGCTTTCTTGTCATTATTGCCTATTACTTGTACGTTACGCCCATTAACCCTTGTTTGTACGTTACACCCATCAGCCTTTACTCGTACGTTATTGCTCATTACTCATATGTTACAACCATCCAACGGTTCGGCGGCTACAGGGTTCTTGTAAGGCTTACGTCATCCATTCACAAGTATAAGATTTAGCAGCCCCGACCTATATATGTCGGGAAATCGAGGTGATCGATATTGGATCTTCTTCCTATTTTCTTAACCAGGTCGGGTTGAAAAGTCACATTACTTCGTTAGGTCGCCCGACTATAGGCTTCTTGTAGTGTGTTATAAAGATGTTTGAATCAGGCAGCACCTCATCAGGTCGGGTCAGTCTTCATCTGCAAAAATACTACTGAATCTGATCCCTAACATCGGGCCAGTCTTAGCAGATGTTCTTGTGCTGTCGAATCATTTGGTTCTTCCCTCGGGTTGCCTTCCTACACCTCGGGCTCAGATCCCTCTGTCCGACCTCTTATCTTCACAATGACCTTAGGCTCTTACATGTTAACTGCAATCCTCATTTTGTCCTTCATAGGGATTCTGACTTTTTGGGAGTTGAAAACCACCATCAACAAAATGTTAACGTATTATTTGCATAAATTTCAACTCTCAAAATTTTGGAAAATTTATTGAGCATGGAATTTCTTTTCTGGAGGTATTTGAAAAGTGTTGATGGTAATTTTCAGTCCCGATGAACTCTAAAATCTGAGAAGGGTATAATGGGACTTGCGAAACCAATGAGGGTCTAAGGTCCTCGTGAAGATGAAATTAGAGAGAGAGACCCGAGCCCGAGGAACAGAAAGGTTACCCCGAGGGTAGAACCAGTTAATTGTTGGGGTTTTCTTAAGGCGCAAATGAAGAGCGCGGTTCGGGCAAAATCGTAACTTTAAAATTTTTTAAATTTACCGAATAAATTATTCAATATCCCATATGAATAATTCATTCATATTTCACCTAAATATATTTATTCAATATCAAATAACGACATAAATAATTTAGAAACACCACGAAATATTTACGAAAATATTTTTCCGTAAAATAGCATAAAATATGTTTTTTGTCCAAACCAACCAACCAATACACACGAGGCTGCCCAGGTCAGCCCAAATTGTATTTGGGCAGTGATGAGTGGTAAATATATCACTATTTCCCACTCATTTAACCTAATATTTTGTATAGTTTCTTGAGTTTTGTGAATATTTTGATGTGTTTTGTGTTATTTTGTAGATAAATAAAGTTTCAGGACATTCTGGAGGTGATTTGAGGCCAAAACAGTGAAAAGTGGAAAAAGGGGCAAAATGGTAATTTGGCCGCGTCGCGACGCCTAACGTGCACCGAGTCCTTGCTAACGTGGGCCGGATCTACGTGTCAGAATATGAAAAGTTGACTTTGCTAACGTGCGCTGTGCCACGTGTCAACATCACAACCGATCTGCTAAAATACGCCTGCCACGTGTCATCATCTTAAGATGCCGACAATCACCATCTACGCTAAAATGCACCTTGTCACGTGTCAAAATCTCAGCGGATCACGCTAACGTGCGCCTGGACACGTGTGGCCATCACATGTTGCCGACATCAATAATTCAACTGCCGACATAAGAGTGACACGTGTCAGATCTCGCGAAGCCAAGCCAACACATGTCGAAGATCTACGGGCGTCGCGATGCCAAAGGCTTTGGCGTCGCGACGCTGGGACCTTACCGAGGCCTATAAATTCAGCTCGATGTCAGAATTCAAATAATGCCTTCCTTGAGTTTTGAAAGGACTTTAAGGATTGCATCTGTGTGTTTAAGTTTTTGTAATTTAAATTAAGTATTTTTACTTTTAATATTTTAATTATGCACTTTTACTTTTTGTAATAAATTTTTTTTTATTTTATTTTTCTTCTTTTATGTTCAGTAGTTAATTTACTGATGGGGTAAAGGTGAAGCTTTTTACTTTTATAATTTAGATTAATCTCCCTTAATTATAATATATAAATTATTTAAAACCTGACTTAATAAGGATACACCGCTATATTGGTCGGTTGGTAATTATTTTTAAACTGGTTTTAACATGACTTAATAAGGATACCACCGCCTGGTTGGTCGGTTGGTAATTAATTATTAATTTGACTTAATCAGGATACCGCCTATATGGCTGGTTGGTAAATATCACACATATTTAATAAGAGAGATTTCTAAATTATAAATAGTAAAGGTAGATTAATATCACTTTAATTATAATATAGAAATTGTAATTTTAATAATATGAATTAAAAGTTGATTCCGTCCTAATGGCTGGTTTTATTATGTAACATAATGTGACACCGCCTATATGGCTGGTCTTTAGGTGACAGATAATGACCGCCTATATGGTTGGTTTATGGATAAATAATAACACCGCTTTTATGGCTGGTTCAACTTAATTGGATAATACTGGCAATTTCCACATTATAATAATTTGAGATTTCTAAAAGTGGATCCTCTAACCCCCATCATTTTATTTTATTTTAGGGAAGTGATGAAACATAATATTCACAATTAATAATTGATTTTCTTTTTAAAAGTAATTCTTTAGTTTGTTTATTGAGTCTTAAGCTTAATGCTTCTTGTTGTCTGATCACCATAAGATTGATGTGGTAAACTTAAAATGAACTAGACATAGGGATTTTAGGGTTCAGCCTTAGATTCAATAACCCACGATCTTCCTTGAGGATAGATAACCCTTTAATAGATTTCCTTACAGGATAGACATATACCTGTCGGGCGGGGTAGCCTAATTGGAACTTAATCTTAATGAATCCAGGTAATTTGGTTGACATAGACATATGGTTCAATTAGGTTATACTGGGTATTTGCGTCTGACCATCGACATAGGCTTTTGCATATTTTCGTGTTCAAGGTTAGCAATCTGATTTATTACACATAAATAAGAGAATCAATTCATCTTTATAATAATATTGCGTGGAGTCATAAACCTAGATCTTTGAGTCTTTTGTTATTTTCTTAGCATTTTCTTTTGTTTATTTTATTTATTTTAATAAGGAAAACCACATTCAACCAACCAATCAAACATCATTCTCTTCTCGTCTCCATTTATTATATATTTGTAAATAAATAGATTCAACAATTAATAACAACAGTAGGAATTAAGTCATCGTGGGATTGATATTTTTATACTACTGAACGATACGTGCGCTTGCGTTATACGTGTGTGTTTACGCCGGTTATGCAGTGTTGAGGTTTTGGCGCGGTTCATTGGGGTAAACCATCGACCAAGTCACGATATACGACATGTACTGGTCCTAGTGGATTTTACTAACCGACTCGTATGAGTAATCTTGATCAAGAATTTTATTTGAGATTATATAATTTATAGTGACACTTCCCAATGTCAATTACAAACTACGTTGTAATTTGACCGGCATAAACACATACGTATAACGCAAGCGCACGTATCGTTCAAATAGTATAAAAATATCGATCCCACGAGGACTTAATTCCTACTGTTGTTATTAATTATTGATACTATTTATTTACATGTATCTAATTATAGGGAGAAGGGAATTGATTGCTTTTGGTTGGTTGAATGTGGATTTGCTAATTAAAATAAAAACAGACTCAAAAGAAAATACTAAGGAAAATAAAAGAAAAGACTCAGAGATCTAGGGTCGTGACTCCACACAATATTATTATAAAGATGAATTGATTCTCTTATTTATGTGTAATAAATCAGATTGCTAACCTGGAACACAAAAATATGCAAAAGCCTATGTCGATGGTCAGACGCAAATACCCAGTATAACCTAATTGAACCATATGTCTATGTCAACCAAATTAACTTGGATTCATTAAGATTAAGTTCCAATTATGGCTACCCCCGCCGACAGGTATATGTCTATCATGTAAGGAAATCTATTAAAGGGTTATCTATCCTCAATGAAGATCGTGGGCTATTGAATCTAAGGCTGAAACCTAAAATCCCTATGTCTGGTTCATTTAAGTTTACCATATCAATCTTATTGGTGATTAGACAACAAGAAGCATTAAGCTTAAGACTCAATAAGCAAACTAAAGAATTACCAATAAAAAGAAAATCAATTATTAAGTGTGGATATTGTGTTTCATCACTTCCCTAGAATAAAAAAAAAAATGCTGGGGTTAAGAGGATCTTCATTTAATATTTCTTATCTAGGAATCTCATTTATTATAATATATAAATTATTTTCTATTTTGCTTTCTCAGGAATTAATAATGTTAATCATTTAAAACCAGCCATATAGGCGGTAATCTATTTAGTCCAATTACACCAGCCATATAGGCGGTAATTATCTGTCACATAAAGACCAGCCATATATGCGGTAAAGTAATTTATATTTAACCCGACCATATAGGATGTAATAAAGTCTGACATTAATTAATCCGGTTAAATTATAATTTATAAATTATAAATAAGTGAGATTTACTTAGATAATTATATTAAATGTTTCACCTTTTACCCCAGCGGAAATTTAACTACAAAACATAAAAGAAAAGAGAAGAAGAATAACTATTATTATTACTGAAAATTAAAATACATAATTAAAAATATTATTTATATATACAAAACTATTTGCAATCCTCTAAAAACAGGGAAAAGCTCCCAAGGAAAGCACAAGAGAAATGAATGCTGAAGGCCTCAATTCATAGGCAAATTCTGCGTCTGGCGTCGCGACGCCAACTTCCTTCTTGCATCGCGACGCTGGCACGCGTCTTTGGTCAACGCGACTTTTGACCACGCGCATTTTCGGCACAATCAGGAGGTGACACGTGTCATGCGGCAGAGCGGCGCAATCAGAATACGACACGTGGCACACAGTGAATGGCTGATATTTCGGTCCATGAAAATTAACACGTGGCACGCGCTTAGGATCGGTCAAATGAGAGGTCGACACGTGGAAACATATGATTTGTCCAATATTCGGTCCAATGAGAGATTGACACGTGGCACGCGCTTTCTTTGGTCCAATGAGATTTCGACACGTGGCAGCCGGCGCATTTTAGCAGATCTTCTGTGATGATGACACGTGTCACGGCGCACGTTAGCACGATCGGCGCATGTTAGCAAGTGCAATTTCTCAGATTCTGACACGTGTCCTTCGGTGCACATTAGCATGTCCGACGCACGTTAGGCGTCGCGACGCTGAAAATTACGAAAATGTCCATTTGTCATTTTTTTCTCTATTTTGGCCCCAAATTGCTTCCAATGCTTTCCCAACTTTATTTATCTGCAAAATAACACAAAACACATCAAAACGTTCACAAAACCCGAGAAACTATATAAAATATTAGGTTAGATGAGTGAGAAATAGTGATATAAATACCACTCATCACACCCCCTAACCTAACATTTTGCTAGTCCTCGAGCAAAACATAAAATAAAATAACATAAACAAATTTAAACTATGCCACTTTCGTAGGGATCACGGTTGCATTTAGCATATGCAACAAGCCTTTAAACTCATAGGTGTCCCTAGTGGACGAGTTGTAGTCTCGTGAGGGTTTACAGCAATGATACCCACAAATATTTTACAATAGTAAAAAGAAAGTGAAACTAATGCACACAAAAGCAAAAAGACAAGCGAAAGGAGAATAAAGAAGTTAGTGACTAATCAGGTGAAACTTCTACTCCAAGTTACCAGTTGTTTTGTTTCTTTCTAAATTACTGAATAAGTAAATTCTCCGATTATTTTTACCATTCTCCATATACACAGCCAACAAAATATTAAACAACTCATTTTTGCCCACAACAGTCATAAGTGCAGTTGATAAGAGAGTAATATTTGTGTCCTAGAGTTTTATCAGAATTCACACCTTTTTGTAGCAATGGAATAATTTTTCGGATTTTTCTGATTTTTTCTTTGATTTTTGATTTTTTTTTATTTATATACAATATCTTCCATCTATGTAACGAGCTTTGGGCCGGTGGCTCCCAAACCAGTTGGCTTTAGGGCACCAGGTGTTAAGACACCCCTACAGAATTAATTACTCAGACTTCATATATATATATTTTTACAGCATCTTCGATCCATGTAATAATAGCACTAGTATCTGCCAAATGACAATTATTAGATGAACGTTAAAATAAATCGTGAAAAGTCAAAAAGTTTAGATCTTGTCGGCGAAAATAAAGGGAAATAAAAATAGAAAAACAAATCAAAGCAATTATTAAGGCAATGGAATTGTGTACGCAATACGCCACTAGCTTAGTATAAATTCATAATGATGCGTCTCAAGAATTAATTCTTTACTCAGCCATCACAAATGAATTAGCTCTATCCTTTGTGATTTCCAAACATCATTCCTTCTGTCTTAAAATGCTCCGTTTTTGCTTTTCCCTACAAAAATAACACATAAAATTAAAAATTCTACAACATGTATACACAAAATATGAAAAAAAAAATTACAACAAATTGCATGGGTTGCCTCCCTGCTAGCGCTAAATTTTTCGTCTTCAGCCAGACGTGAATGAAATCCATCTGTCAAGGCGGTTTCAGTGTCGTTTTGGACGTCCGATTAAAGACAATCCCGTGAGCGTTGCTTTTGAATGGTCTTTTCCAACGGTAAGGTAGCAGAAATTTTTTTGTCATATTTAGTGCTTGTGCCACCTTTTTGCTCCTTGTCGCTCTAGAAAAGAAAGAAAGAAAATCAGGAGGTCTCGTATGATGCTTGACTTGGAATGAAAGTTTCATTCTGTCAAGCTTCTGGGTGATATCTTTGATTTTTACTCCCCAAAACAGTGATGTTTCGCCTGAATGCTCTGGATTTTCAATTTGCTCATCCATTTGTTCTGCTTCTTGCTCCACCTTTTCTTCACATATGTATTTGAAAATTTTCGTATTCAACTCTTCATCCATCATCTGTGAAATGCATGCTCCATAAGTGTCTGTCTGAGGATGTAAAGATGTTTCTGACATTAGATCTTCATCCTCTGATACGACTGGAATGGATGGTTCAGGTAGATCTTCATCAAACATCATGGTAAAGCATGCTCCAAGATCTTCATTTTGAGGATTGAAAGTTTGATCCTCCGTTATTGGTGCAATTGGTACAAATAGATCAGCTTCATCCTCATCAGAATCTGAATAATAAAAGTCAAATAGAGACTTTGCTGGTTTGGGCTCCTGAACTGATACCTCTGGTTGTTGATACTGCTCAGCCTCCTCCTCTGTTAAGGTGTCATTGTGAACTGATTGGTACTCGAAGGCTTCATCAATGTCATTTGAAATTGGTTCTTGAGGTATGTAGTTCTGGTTTTCTGTGAATTGTCTCATTTGATCTGTCATCCTCTGAATAAATGTTGATTGTCTCTGAATACTTTCGAGTTGATTCTGATATGTTTCAAGCATTGTATCCAACTCTTCGTCTCGTTTCTTGAACCAATCTTTGAGCATGTCAATCATCTGATCTTCTTCTGATGGTTCTGATTGTTGATGAAGATCGTAGGTAGATGGTGGATAAGATGGAAAATATGATGGTTCTTCGTACCTTGAATGATTCCAATAATTCTGCCACTCTGAAAGGTATATACATTGATCGCTCGGGTGGTTACCATCACAAATTACACATCTCCCCATTTCGTTTTGTTGAGCAAATGTAGAATTGCTTGATTCTGACATCCAGTGATAATTGTTGGGCTGGACAACAGGCCTCAGAAAATCGGACTGTTGCTCCCAGATTTGGGGTGTATCTTCTATTAAAGCTCGTGATCTCTCAATCTCCCAATAATATTCCATTTTTCAATCACCTGAAAACAAAATAAAGAAATAAAAATTACAGATAAAAATAAAGAAAATTAGATACAAGTAAATTAGATAGCTTCAAAATTAATAACTCAAGAAAAATAAGTCCCCGGCAATGGCGCCAAAAACTTGACCGGCGTAAACACACACGTATAACGCAAGCGCACATATCGTTCAAGTAGTATAAAAATATTGATCCCAAGAGGACTTAATTCATATTATTCTTATTAATTATTGATACTATTTATTTACAGGTATCTAATTATAGGGAGAAGAGAATTGATTGCTTTTGGTTGGTTGAATGTGGATTTGCTAATTAAAATAAAACAGACTCAAAATAAAATACTAAGGAAAATAAAAGAAAAGACTCAAAGATCTAGGTTCATGACATTGCTTTTGGTTGGTTGAATGTGGATTTGCTAATTAAAATAAAACAGACTCAAAATAAAATACTAAGGAAAATAAAAGAAAAGACTCAAAGATCTAGGTTCATGACTCCACGCAATATTATTATAAAGATGAATTGATTCTCTTATTTATGTGTAATAAATCAGATTGCTAACCTTGAACATGAAAATATGCAAAAGCCTCTGTCGATGGTCAGACGCAAATACCCAGTATAACCTAATTGAACCATATGTCTATGTCAACCAAATTACCTGGATTCATTAAGATTAAGTTCCAATTATGGCTACCCCCGCCCGACAGGTATATGTCTATCCTGTAAGGAAATCTATTAAAGGGTTATCTATCCTCAATGAAGATCGTGGGCTATTGAATCTAAGGCTGAAACCTAAAATCCCTATGTCTAGTTCATTTTAAGTTTACCATATCAATCTTATTGGTGATCAGACAACAAGAAGCATTAAGCTTAAGACTCAATAAACAAACTAAAGAATTACCAATAAAAAGAAAACCAATTATTAAGTGTGGATATTGTGTTTCATCACTTCCCTAGAATAAAATAAAATGCTGGTTTAGAGGATCTTCATTTAATATTTCTTATCTAGGAATCTCATTTATTATAATATATAAATTATTTTCTGTTCTGCTTTCTCAGGAATTAATAATGTTAAACATTTAAAACCAGCCATATAGGCGGTAATCCATTTAGTCCAATTACACAAGCCATATAGGCGGTAATTATCTGTCACATAAAGACCAGCCATATAGGCGGTAAAATAATTTATATTTAACCCGACCATATAGGCGATAATAAAGTCTGACATTAATTAATCCGGTTAAATTATAATTTATAAATTATAAATAAGTGAGATTTACCTAGATAATTATATTAAATGTTTCACCTTTTACCCCAGCGGAAATTTAACTACAAAACATAAAAGAAAAGAGAAGAAGAAGAAGAAGAAGAAGAACTATTATTATTACTGAAAATTAAAATACATAATTAAAAATATTATTTATATATACAAAACTAGATGCAATCCTCTAAAAACAGGGAAAAGCTCCCAAGGAAAGCACAAGAGAAATGAATGTTGAAGGCCTCAATTTATAGGCAAATTCTGCGTCTAGCGTCACGACGCCAACTTCCTTCTTGCGTCGTGACTCTGGCACGCATCTTTGGTCAACGCGGCTTTTGACCAAGCGCATTGTCGGCACAATCAGGAGGTGACAAGTGTCACGCGGCAGAGCGGCGCAATCAGAAGATGACACGTGGCACACGGTGAATGGCTGATATTTCGGTCCAATGAAAAGTTAACACGTGGCACGCGCTTAGGATCAGTCAAATGAGAGGTCGACCCGTGGAAACATATGATTTGTCCAATATTCGGTCCAATGAGAGATTGACACGTGGCACACGCTTGCTTTGGTCCAATGAGATTTCGACACGTGGCAGCCGACGCATTTTAGCAGATCTTCTGTGATGATGACACGTGTCACGACGCATGTTAGCACGATCGGCGCACGTTAGCAAGTCCAATTTCTCAAATTCTGACACGTGTCCCTCGGCGCACGTTAGCATGTCCAGCGCACGTTAGGCGTCGTGACGCTGAAGGGCTTGGCGTCGCGACGCTGAAAATTACGAAAATGTCTATTTGTCATTTTTTCTCTATTTTGGCCCCAAATTGCTTCCAATACTTTCTCAACTTTATTTATCTGTAAAATAACACAAAACACATCAAACGTTCACAAAACCCGAGAAACTATACAAAATATTAGGTTAGATGAGTGAGAAATAATGATATAAATACCACTCATCATAATTGCGCACTACGTTGTAAATCCTGGGGTCTTTACCTAATATATATGTATCACTAAATCAGATTTAGTTTCAATCTAATCGTAATTAGATCAAATACATATATAAAAACAAGAGGTGCAATCATTAAGTAAGTAATATTATGGAAAAACGAATTATTCGTATTCATGAATCAGACATAATTACGATCTGGATTGACACTCTGAGCACTAACCCTAACATTACATAGGTTATGACACCAACCCGACCTGATGATAAATTATCAGAATCAAAAGTATAAAAATCGACTCAGTATACCAGACCCGATAAAGAAGTGAGGAAGATGATCCAACATCATTCACCTCGGCATGCCGACCTGGGAATCAAGCTGGAGGTTGCGGTATCATGCTTACGTACGAATGACGTGAGCCCAACGAGAAAGTTTGAGCCTCCATAAGGTTGATGAGATGAGAGTAGGCCATAGGCTTATCCCCTGACACACGGAACAACGTGTGAGTGGTTGAAATATAAATTGGCACATGGACATAATGTGTAGCAGTTACCAAAAAAAGGGTGAAATAATACGGTTCAGGTGGCAGAGAGTAGTTGTATCGAACGATAGAGCTACTATTTGCAGAGCAGTAGGGTAAAAGAGCATGGGCAATGATGACATGGTAACGTGATTGACATCACGAGTTGAGGTAATAGTGGATCTGGATACACTATGTAAGGGGTTGGAGACTCAGATTCAGAGGACTTCTTCTTCTTCTTTTTGTTGGTTGGAAGATTACTTTCTAGAAATTTTTAGCATTTTCATAACTTGTAAAATAGAGAAAAAAAACTTAGAGTTAGAGAGAGATAAAGCAGGTCGGTTAGACCCGAGCTGATAATAAAAGTTCTATTTCCTTTGCACCTGTGGACGTAGGTCCATTCCGTCGAACCATGTTAAATCCTTTATTTTCTGTGTGATTTATTTATCGCTTGCTAAGTTTGCTTTGATTCACAACTAACCAAACAAATTCACTGTTTGAGGGAAATTTGTTCGATGAATAGTTTTTCCTGAATTATCCCTGAAACAAAAAACAACTGTCAACAAAAAGTATAAAATGAAAGATTGAGCCTTTACGAAAGTATGAGGACCAACTATAAAGGGTAGTAGTTATAGAGTCATTTAGAAATGATATATTAATATTTCTGCATATTTCCCATGACAGTGTGCATTGTTGGATCGAGTATTAGCTGTTATTTTAAGGTTTTTTTTTACTAGTTTTTTTAAGGAAATTATACTATATTATTGAATTGTTCAGCATATACGTATTACTGGGTTTTTGGGTCAATACAGAATCATCCATATAAATGAATATTAAAATTTTATCTCAAAATCAATTGAGATTATGTTGTTGTTGACAAAATAAACATATATGTAAATGTATAGATATATATTATTCAAATTAATATAATAAATATATCAAAATATAAATAAGCATGCATTCATCATATAACAATATTAGGGTTTAAGAAAATATCACAAAGCTTTATCCTTTGTGATTTCTTCATAGTGTTTCAAGACTTTTCTTTGTCTTCCCTTTGATATTGTGTACCAAGCGTTACGTCTTTAGTTGACACACTAGTCTTTTCAATAAAAAAATTGTCTCACTTGAATTAACAAAAAGAAAAAAAAATCTTTTTCTTTTCTTAGGATGAGAAGGCTCTAAATAAAATGAATTAGAGAGAAAAATAATTCTCTCTATGATCGGTTTAGATAAGCCCTAAGCACCAATCAAGAATACAAGAGAGGGATAAAAATTGACACACTCACAAAGTAGTTCCTTACTCCAAAGTATAAGAGTTTCGAGGTAATAAAATAACCCGATAAGTCTGAGATCAATCCACAGGGAATAAATTTAGTGAAATAAAATAATAATTCGAGAGACAAAAAAAGACTGAATTGTTTGAAGTGATGAACAATTTTAAATTGAACTGCAACAATAAATTAGAATACTGAGGCTAGAGGATCCATTCTTGATATTTCAAATATAGAGAAATCTTACTTCTTATATTATATAAATTAGGGGTGAGCAAAACCGGTTTCGGTTCCGGTTCCGCATAGAACCGGAACCTACCCGGAAAAATTCGGTTCCGCACTAAGTGGAACCGGAAACTACCCAATTAAACAGGGCACCCTATTATTCGGTTCCAATCTGGTTCCGGTCCGGTTCCGAATTACCCTATTTTAAAATATTTTAATGAAAACTACATTCCGATACGAGTACGTAGGAAAAAACAGGGACCAAATCGGAGTGCGGAAGCTCAAGAACGAAAGGTTATACAATAGTCCACTATTTTATTTCAAAATATTTGATTATTGATATCATTAGTTATTTATAGATTTTCATTATACTTATGTTGCTGGGAAAATGGAAGGAAAATGAGAAGATAAAAAATAAATACATATAATTTTAGAGTCGAATTCTGCTGTGCTGGAATATTTCGAATTAGATTAAGAAGATGCTTTTTTTGTTAAAACAAAATTGTGGCAAAACAAAATGGAGTAAAGGAAAATTTTGTTTATTGATTGATTATTTTTCCCCTAGTTGTGGTAGTTTTAAATTATAGCAGCTTTCTGTTTGCAATGGGCTCATTTTCTAATTTTAAGCGTCTCTGTTTAACACAAACACACATACATTCATATATACTTGATAGAAGCACTAAAATATTGCTACATGAACTGCGACTCTTTAAAATTTGTACAATTAAATAATGAACGCCAAATGTTTAAAATTTATGTTCATATAAACCGGTTCCATGGTCCGGTTCCGACTATTTTGGAACCGGAACCTACCCGGATAAAATCGGTTCCTTCATATTTGGAACCGGAACCTACCCGATTACAACCGGTTCCGGTTCCAAACCCGGAAAATCGGTCCGGTTCTAACCGGTTCCGGGTAGAACCGCAACCGATGCTCACCCATAATATAAATTGTCATTATTACCTAGTTAATTTATTTCAAGAATTAATTATACCAAAACATATAAAACCAGCCATAAAGGTAGTGATAATATTTGTTTATAATAAGTCCAGTTAGGTACTCAATTATTCCAAATAAATAAAACCAGCCATAAATACGGTAATAAAATTTATCAATAATTAATCCAGATTTAGATTACTCTCTCATATAATATGAGGTAAAATATTAACCGTGTCAACCAAGATTTGATTGTCTATAGATAATCAAGAAGACATCACCTGATTCGTGTGGTATTGATAATTGAATCTATACCATTGCTACTAAAAAGAAAGGTTATTGCTTAAAACAATAAAAAAATCAAAATAGTAAATTGAAATGTATTGTGATTGTAGCTCACATCTTCATTTGGTTTTATGTCCGGTAACGGCTTGAACGACGTCTATGGGTTGATGATATGTTTCTCATCCAATTTTCTTATAAATTGGCAAACAATGTCTTTTAAAATAAGATTCATGAGACTATAATTTAGCAAAGTAATTTTTTTTTTTTACAAAATACACAAAACAACAAAACTATCAAAGATTTTTTTTTAAAAACAAAACAACACAAAAGTGAAAAAAAATATAATCATATTAAATTATTACACTATCTATTAAATTTTATTCATCGACAACGGCGCCAAAAACTTGACACACTTACAAAGTTATTCTTTATTCCCAAGTATAAGAGTTTCAAAGTAATAAAATAACCCGGTAAGTCCGGGGTCGATCCACATGGAATAAATTTTATAGTTTTAAATTATAGCAGCTTTCTGTTTGCAATGGGCTCATTTTCTAATTTTAAGCGTCTCTATTTAACACAAACACACATACATTCATATATACTTGATAGAAGCACTAAAATATTGCTACATGAACTGCGACTCTTTAAAATTTGTACAATTAAATAATGAACGCCAAATGTTTAAAATTTATGTTCATATAAACCGGTTCCATGGTCTGGTCCCGACTATTTTGGAACCGGAACCTACCCGGATAAAATCGGTTCCTTCATATTTGGAACCGGAACCTACCCGATTACAACTGGTTCCGGTTCCAAACCCGGAAAATCGGTCCGGTTCTAACCGGTTCCGGGTAGAACCGGAACCGATGCTCACCCATAATATAAATTGTCATTATTACCTAGTTAATTTATTTCAAGAATTAATTATACCAAAACATATAAAACCAGCCATAAAGGCAGTGATAATATTTGTTTATAATAAGTCCAGTTAGGTACTCAATTATTCCAAATAAATAAAACCAGCCATAAATACGGTAATAAAATTTATCAATAATTAATCCAGATTTAGATTACTCTCTCATATAATATGAGGTAAAATATTAACTATGTCAACCAAGATTTGATTGTCTATAGAGAATCAAGAAGACATCACCTGATTCGTGTGGTATTGATAATTGAATCTATACCACTGCTACTAAAAAGAAAGGTTATTGCTTAAAACAATAAAAAAATCAAAATAGTAAATTGAAATGTATTGTGATTGTAGCTCACATCTTCATTTGGTTTTATGTCCGGTAACGGCTTGAACGACGTCTATGGGTCGATGATATGTTCTCATCCAATTTTCTTATAAATTGGCAAACAATGTCTTTTAAAATAAGATTCATGAGACTATAATTTAGCAAAGTAATTTTTTTTTTTACAAAATACACAAAACAACAAAACTATCAAAGATTTTTTTAAAAAAACAAAACAACACAAAAGTGAAAAAAAATATAATCATATTAAATTATTACACTATCTATTAAATTTTATTCATCGACAACGGCGCCAAAAACTTGACACACTTACAAAGTTGTTCTTTATTCCCAAGTATAATAGTTTCAAAGTAATAAAATAACCGGTAAGTCCGGGGTCGATCCACATGGAATAAATTTTATAGTTTTAAATTATAGCAGCTTTCTGTTTGCAATGGGCTCATTTTCTAATTTTAAGCGTCTCTATTTAACACAAACACACATACATTCATATATACTTGATAGAAGCACTAAAATATTGCTACATGAACTGCGACTCTTTAAAATTTGTACAATTAAATAATGAACGCCAAATGTTTAAAATTTATGTTCATATAAACCGGTTCCATGGTCTGGTCCCGACTATTTTGGAACCGGAACCTACCCGGATAAAATCGGTTCCTTCATATTTGGAACCGGAACCTACCCGATTACAACTGGTTCCGGTTCCAAACCCGGAAAATCGGTCCGGTTCTAACCGGTTCCGGGTAGAACCGGAACCGATGCTCACCCATAATATAAATTGTCATTATTACCTAGTTAATTTATTTCAAGAATTAATTATACCAAAACATATAAAACCAGCCATAAAGGCAGTGATAATATTTGTTTATAATAAGTCCAGTTAGGTACTCAATTATTCCAAATAAATAAAACCAGCCATAAATACGGTAATAAAATTTATCAATAATTAATCCAGATTTAGATTACTCTCTCATATAATATGAGGTAAAATATTAACTGTGTCAACCAAGATTTGATTGTCTATAGAGAATCAAGAAGACATCACCTGATTCGTGTGGTATTGATAATTGAATCTATACCATTGCTACTAAAAAGAAAGGTTATTGCTTAAAACAATAAAAAAATCAAAATAGTAAATTGAAATGTATTGTGATTGTAGCTCACATCTTCATTTGGTTTTATGTCCGGTAACGGCTTGAACGACGTCTATGGGTCGATGATATGTTTCTCATCCAATTTTCTTATAAATTGGCAAACAATGTCTTTTAAAATAAGATTCATGAGACTATAATTTAGCAAAGTAATTTTTTTTTTTACAAAATACACAAAACAACAAAACTATCAAAGATTTTTTTAAAAAAACAAAACAACACAAAAGTGAAAAAAAATATAATCATATTAAATTATTACACTATCTATTAAATTTTATTCATCGACAACGGCGCCAAAAACTTGACACACTTACAAAGTTGTTCTTTATTCCCAAGTATAATAGTTTCAAAGTAATAAAATAACCCGGTAAGTCCGGGGTCGATCCACATGGAATAAATTTTATAGGATAAAATAATAATTCAACTAATAAAAACAATAAAATAAAATACTAGGTTTAGGGGATCCGCTCTTGATATTTCAAATATAAATATTTTTTTACTTTTTATAAAATATAAATTATAATTATTTCCCAATCAATTTATTTCATAATTATCATGTATTAATTATGCCAACACATATACTTCATTCTGATAATTAGTTCTGTCAATGTACTAAATATGTCAAAACATATAAAATCAGTCACAAAGGCGGTGATAATATTTAACTGTAACAAGTCCAGTTAGATACTCAATTATACCAAATATATAAAACCAGTCATATAGGCGGAACCGTCTTGTCTATAATTAATCTGGATCTTTTTTTGGATAACCGGGGTGTTCGGGCCAGCTTACGCGCACCTCGACTAATCCCTGGGACCTGTGCCCCGTGCCCTCAAAATTTTCCCAACACATATCAGGGTAAGTCGCTGGCTTTTCACATCAGGGGGCATGGCCCCAAGGAAATGCATCTAGTGAGATTCGAACCTTGAACCTGAGATGAAGCAAACCACTTAAGCCCAAAGCCTTTACCACTGAGGCAACCCCTTGAGGTTATTAATCTGGATCTTTAATAGTCCATTATCTCTAATTTATGAGATTCAAGTATTATCTATGTTAATCGGAGACTGTTTACAGCTAGTTAAAAATCATCAATAAACTGGAAAGAATATGAATTTTATTTATGAAATTATCACAATTTATAAAATATAATATAAATAAAAATCACCTATATTTTTCATACCAATAATTTCACCATTTATCCCAACATGATAAAAATTAACAGAACAAGATATAAATAAAAACATTCATAATTTTATTAATAAAAGAAAAATAAATTACAAAAGAAAAATTACACACAAGAGCTCATCTCATAAAGTCTCAAGAGAGACCTGTGAAAATTTTACCGCCTAAATGAGGTAAATTTTTGTTTTGTTTTGTTTTGTTTTGTCTTATTTTATTTTATTTTTGATTCTTTTGTCTTTTTTATTTTGTTTATATAATAATAATAATAATAATAATAATAATAATAATATAATAATAATAATAATAAAATATGTGTGTAGCTTAATACATTATAAGCTCATTTTGTTGCCAATCTAAATACGATGAATGTTTTCCAAGTCCGATTTAAATCTAGCCGTCATGCTCTTTTAGGATTTCTGGGCCCTGGAGTTTATATTTCATATCATTTTTCCTGTTGAGCTTTTAAAATAGTATTTTGCGTACATAATAAATAAAAATCACAATAAAAAAACATAAAACATAAATTTAAATGTTATTTCACAAATGTGCTAAATTAATGGAATTAATGAAATTACAAGTGTAAAATGATTAATTTTTCTTTTAATAAATGTGCACTTTTTAGTGTTCATCAATGATCTTTATAGTACAACACCTTTATCCTCCCACTGTGATCGCCAAAATTTATTGAGGAGTAAGGTTCAAAATCTCTTGGAACATGATCCCGAAAAGGGGTGTTTGATTTTTATTGAGAAATACATCCAATGGGCGCAAACACAGAATCCTAATTAGCTAGCTAAGAAAAGAAAATTACATTTGCTCATAGCGTCTTTTTGATTTCATCTGCCTTTTCTTAGACTTGACTTCGAGCTTATGTAGTAGTGAAGATAACAGTCAGATAATTGCTTGAGCGGTTGCATCTCACGTTATATCATTCATTTTTCCTTCATCTGCCACATGTGATAACAGCTACAATCGTGTCTCAAGATCGTGGTAACTGCCGAATTTTGTCCCATGTTGCGATGTGTCACCTAGTGCCACCTACGATAATTGTTATAGACGTGCCCCACTTTCTCCAACTGTCAGATCACGTTTGTGCAACTGTTCATTGGTTCGATTGTTATCTGATTGGTTGGGCGATTTGGCTGCCTGATCGATTGGGAGATTCCCGTATTTTCTTTCATTCAGGATGAGTTTCGTCTAAGTATCATATCATGACTTAATTGAGCGATGTTACTCTCAAGGTTCTCTCTAACGTCATTCAACTCTTACAATTTTTAGTTGTCAATAGTATTTATGTTTAAAAGTGTTCGTAAAAAGGAGAGATGGTTGGCATCTAACATGACAAGGACGGGAACAACTTTCGAGCTTACCTGTTACGTACACATCCGGTTAAGGCTACCCACTTCTGTGGATCTTATAACCAAATTTTTTGTCCCCGATGGGCGTGACTTAGTGGTGTAGGGCTCAGAATCTCACCTTGAGGTCCTGGATTCGAATCAAGGGAGTGCGTTTCCTGTAAGAGTTTTGGACAGCCATGGGTTTTACTTTTACCTGCTCCGCTTAAGCCCGAAAGGGGGTGTTAGACGGCGGAGTTTCCAACGATTCCAAAAAAAAATATTTAAAAAATAGATAAATAAATAGATAACTATTTTAAAAACAAAATCCACTTTATAATATTCTTAGTGGAATGGTTGTATTACCTTTATTGGAGACTAAAGCCAGCATATAATCTAAAACAAAAAAGGGAAGAAATGGGGAACAGCATGGTCAAATTCCACGAATCATGGATACTGTCAAAAGTTGAATCCCCGAAACTGAAGTCCTTGGGACAATTTACTCCCAAATTATAATCTAAAAACAGACAAACGTGACGTTAGGATTAGCTCAAATACACGTGAGACATTTCATAGATCAAAATGCTTCTATAAATAAGACAACCAAGCTCTCAGTTCTTGAACAAACCCAGAAGCCGAAATCAGAAAACAAAAATGATGTTTCCAAGCGATTATATTCTTTTATTACTCTCAGTCCTTTTGTTATCATCAGCATCATGGACAAGTCCAGCTTCAGTTGAAGACAGTTTTATCCATTGCCTCAATTCCAATTCTGAGCTTTCAGTTCCTTTCTCAACCTTTTGCGACCAAAGCAACTCTTCCTTTGGTTCTATCCTCCAATCCTCTGCTCAAAACCTCAGGTATTTGGCGCCTTCAATGCCAAAACCTGAGTTTATTTTCACTCCTTTATACGAACCCCATGTCCAAGCCGCTGTCATTTGCTCCAAACAGCTTGGTATCCATCTTAGAGTTAGAAGCGGAGGCCATGATTATGAGGGTCTCTCTTATGTTTCCGAAATTGAAACACCTTTCATTATTGTAGACCTTGCCAGGCTTCATGCCATCGCGGTTGATATTGAAAGTAACAGCGCCTGGATACAGGCTGGTGCCACGATTGGTGAAGTTTATTACAGAATTGCGGAGAAGAGCAAAATCCATGGCTTTCCCGCTGGTCTTTGCTCAAGCTTAGGCGTTGGTGGGCACATAACAGGCGGTGCTTACGGCACCATGATGAGAAAATACGGCCTGGGAGCTGACAATGTCCTGGATGCCCGAATTGTAGACGCTAATGGAAAAATTCTCGACAGGGCAGCTATGGGAGAAGATCTATTTTGGGCAATCAGAGGAGGTGGAGGAGCAAGCTTTGGAATTATTCTTTCCTGGAAAATTAAACTTGTTCCTGTTCCGGAAACTGTGACAGTGTTTACGGTAACCAAGACCCTGGAACAAGGAGGTACAAAAGTCCTGTACCGATGGCAACAAGTCGCAGATAAACTTGATGAGGATCTTTTCATCAGAGTTGTTATACAACCGGCAGCAATTCCTGGACAACAAGGTCAAAGAACTATCAGCACTTCTTACAATGCCCTGTTTCTTGGTGGAGCTGATAGACTTCTCAAAGTAATGCAAGAGAGCTTCCCGGAATTGGGATTGACCCAAAAGGATTGTATCGAAACAAGCTGGATCAAATCTGTGCTTTATATTGCTGGTTATCCAAGCAACACGCCGCCTGAAGTCCTTCTCCAAGGAAAATCAACATTCAAGAACTATTTCAAAGCCAAATCAGACTTTGTTAGAGAACCCATTCCTGAAACAGCCCTTGAAGGGCTGTGGAAAAGGTTATTCGAAGAAGAAGGTCCATTGATGATATGGAATCCTTATGGTGGAATGATGAGCAAGATCTCAGAATCTGAAATTCCTTTTCCTCACAGAAAAGGAAATTTATTCAAAATCCAGTACTTAACTAGCTGGCAAGATGGAGATAAGGACATGGCAAAGCATATTGAGTGGATCAGGAGGCTGTACAATTACATGGCTCCTTGTGTTTCAATGATGCCCAGGGCGGCATATGTGAATTATAGGGATCTTGATTTGGGCATGAACAAGAAGAATAACACAAGTTTCATTCAGGCTAGCGCTTGGGGCTCAAGGTATTTTAAGGATAATTTCAACAGGTTGGTGAGAGTGAAGACCAAAATTGATCCTGATAACTTTTTCAGACATGAACAAAGCGTTCCTCCACTTCCATTGCAAGAAGGCAATTGAAGAGTTTGAGCATTGTGTGACTAGTACTAGTAGTTAATTTGTATTAGACATAATGTATTTGGTTAATTAAAAATAATAAAAATGTTAGATATATCATATATTATTGTAAAACCCCATACATTTGTAAGGGTTTTGTTGGAAAATAAAAAAAAAAAAAATTGGTTCAAAAAGTCAAATTTTTGATGTGATCAAATATGGACCTAAATGATAAATTTCGAAAGTTTCATAGGAAAATTTCGCATTAATCAAACATCAGAGGCTTAACTAAAATTTTTCGTGGATTTATATTCAGTCCACTAAGAAGTCGACACGTGGCCCAATTTAATGACGACTGTGGCCCAACTGAACGCTGACACGTGGTCCCCTAAGAGTCTTTAAATGTGGCACCTCTCCAAATTTTTGAAACCATCTCTCTCTCTCTCTCTCTCGTCGGAACTTCAAGCTCTAGCCATCGTGCCATCGCTGCTCCAATGATCCCACGTGTCGGTCCGTTGTGTTCCTCTATCTCCGATCTTTCCAAAGCTATCGACACCGCCGGCATCCGAGTCAAGACGACACATCACGTGCCGCTTAAAGTACCGAAGAATGCCGAAGTGTTTCCCCTCTGTACGCTGGCGTCCGGCACCGTTGACGACACCTCCTGCAAATGTTGCATCCTTGGCCCATTTTTGATCCAACGCCACCTGTCCCACATCCATCTGAGGTCATTTGCTTAAAGGAGGGTAGTTTCGACTTTTGACTAAGCCTGGGAGATCCGATGGTTGGATCGTTGAACGGAAACAACCAGTGAATTTCCCTCAATGAGACGAGCACGTGGATATATAATTTGACCGTTGAAAGTTGTCAGACCGTGAGACCCACGTTAAAAGCGGACTCTAGTGCCTCGTAGTGCGTGCCAGCCGGCCCGGGACAGAATCTGACTGAGAAAATGATAAAGCTATGTGTGCTAAACCACATGGTGAGATCCATCTCATAATCCAAGCCTCTGATCGAGGTAGAGGTTCGATTACTGTTCTTTTAAAATAAAATTTATTTAAAAATTTATTTATATAAATTATATTTAAATTTCTCACTCTATCTATTTGTTGAAATATTTATGAAATGATTGTTTGAAATTATATTTTTTTTTACAGATTATGAGGATATTACAAATTTGAAGGTTTATTGTATTTATAAATTATTGCATGGGTATTTCAGTAAATTGTACATTACGCACATACCATAGGATCACACATGAGGTCTACTTATTGTTTGACCACACATGGGTCCATAACCCTTTGTGGAAAGTGTGACAGAACTATCATCGATGAAAGTCCACAAAGTGCACTGGTTGACCACACAAGAGTCCTATATATTGGTGGACTGGACCACCATGAGTTAGACCCACAAATCCTATGCGGGGTTGTATTGATGGTCTTCAGGCCTACATAGTACATGATATATGATGATAGACCCCACAAGATGATAGGTATGTAGGACCGTCTTCAGTGTAGCGACTGTAAATCCTGTGCAGAAAGTGTGGAGGACTACCGTTGGTGAAAGTTCATAAAGTGTCCTAATTTGTTACACACGATCATGTGGGTTGTCAGAGTAATTGCGATTTGATGAGAGTTAGAGCTCATGCATTTATGGAGTGCGATGTGTGAATGTGGGTTCCGTTACTTTTATGATATTTGGATATTGTTATGGTTTTACACCCGTTTATGTCAATTTCACAAATTTCGTTCAGATAATTTTATACACAATGGAATTTGAAGAAACCGGTGATTTTGTCATTTCTTTTTTTTTTTATATATTTTATTTTCTATAACTACATACATATTTTTGAAAGGTGTATTTGAATTGTATCCAGACTAACCATGCAGCGACATTTCAAAAGATGAAAAAGTTTTCAAAACAGGTAATCGGATTCCTACGAGTATTTTCCCAAATACTTGCCCCCTACTTCCTCCACTTGCAGTTTCAGTCAAATGACTTCGTTGGGAACATTGTGGGCAGTTGCATAGTGCTTGGTACCAAGACTTTGACATTGAGTTTGTCTCACCTTTTCGGTTAGTAGATGACTGTTGAACTTTCCCTTCTAAATTTGTTATAAATATGACACATTACATTTAAAACTAATAATGATGATGATGTAAATTTTGTTATTTTAATTATGAATTTTATTTACTTTATCGTCAATAATGCTTTAATGGTGATTCCGATACTGTGGGATATATAATAAAATATTCAAATATTATGTATGACGGCATGGAATTTCCACTCCGTGTGGATTTCCCGAATTGCCACTTGCCCCGATTTTTGAATATGACAATTATCATGTTTTTTTATTACAATATAAATTTACAGATATACAATCTAAAATATATTGCCACTCAAATATGGAGAGAAACTCTACTCCTAATATTGAGAGATTTTTTTACTCTCAGCCTATGCAGTGAGTCGAACTTGTGCTCTCCTATTTAGGAGAGCACAAACCCACCACCGGGCTATGAGCCCAGTGGCAATTATCATGGCTTTAAATGTTATAGAAATGAGATGTAATGTTTTATTTATGTAACAAGTTTCCTGTCTATGTTTCACTTCCATTGACAGAAAATTGAGGAAATTGATTGACCCCGATATTTGAAATGCAAGATGCCACTATCTTCATACGCTCACTCCTATAAAGACAACAAAATGACATATCACGAGAGGTTGGAGCCTTAGGCAAGAATCTTAACTCAAGTGGAAAAATGAATAAGATATCAGAATCTGAAGTTCCATTTCCTCGCTGAAAATGTAATTTAATTTGTGTAACATTCAGTAATTATTGCAGTGGGAACTGAATGGAGTAAGGAATCCAACAGCCATGTAAATTAAATGGATCAGATCCTTCGATAGATACATTAAACCATTTGTTTCCATGTTTCTGAGAGGAAAAAAATCTTTCTATAAATCAGGCCTCCATGACTCTAGTGAGCCTCCTTAGATGATAGGACAATGAGAGATAATGAGGAAAAAAAGAAAATGATCTTTATCCCCTTTTGTTATCAATATTATTAATAAATTATTTTAAATCACTCAAAAAATATTTTAGAAACTATCTTATGGACGTGGTTTAACAACATATATATATTATTTAGATTAATAACAACAAAAGAATACATTAGGTCTACTGAGAGTTTGAATTCATATATTTATAATATATAATCTATACTATCTAATAGTGAGAACAGTGTCCTTACTCCTTATACGTAGTGTGTAATATTGGAGATAATATACAGTGTTTTTTTTTTTGAAATGTTGGAAATTTCGTCTTCAAATCACCCGATTCGGACTTAAGCGGAGTAGGTAAAACACCCGATTACCCCACGCTCTTACAAGAAATACACTCCTAGACTTGAATTCAAAACCTGCAACCAAGTCTCAGGCCCTTTTGCCGGATGATCATAGAGACTAAAAACAAGGAAACGGTTGCTGGAGAACGTTATTTGCCAGCTGAGGCGTAAATCACAAACTACTCTTCCATTTAATATATTATCATCCTCTGCATTGGAATTATCAGCTTCTTTTTGTTTGTATACAACTTTAATCTAGCAGCAAGCCGATCAGTACACAGTACTGAAGATCTCAAGCTGAAATATTCTACCCCATCAGGAACAAAACAAATCAGATATATATACCCAAAATCGATAGAAAATATCAGGGAGTAAATATGAAGCACATTATTCTAGTGTCTCTCCTTTTGCTTTTAGTTTCAGGGGCAACTTCCAGTTCAGTCCAAGAAGATTTCATACACTGCATGTCAACTCAATTCAGTGCTTACACTAGAAGCTTTGAAATCATTTACACTCCAGATTCTTCTTTATATTCATCTATCTTGCATTCTACAGTGCAGAATCCTAGATTCTTGAATGCCACAACCCCAAACCCTGTCCTCATAATTACACCTTTCCATGAGTCTGAAATTCAGGCAGCTGTTTTTTGTAGCAAAAAACATGACTTACAAATCAGGGTTCGAAGCGGCGGCCATGACTATGAAGGCCTGTCTTACCTCTGCCAAACCCCATTTATCATCATTGATCTCATCAACATGAGATCAATTGAAGTCAATATAGAAGATGAAACAGCTTGGGTACAATCTGGAGCAACTCTTGGTGAGCTTTACTATGCAATTGCTAAGAAAAGCTTAGTTCATGGCTTCCCGGCTGGGCTTTGTCCTACTGTTGGGATTGGTGGGCATTTAAGTGGAGGTGGATTTGGAACATTGTTGAGGAAATATGGACTTGCTGCTGATCAAGTTCTTGATGCTTACTTGATAGATGTTAATGAAAAAATTCTGGACAGAAAAGCAATGGGTGAGGACTTGTTTTGGGCCATTAGAGGAGGCGGTGGAGCAAGCTTTGGCATCATACTTTCCTGGAAAATCAAGCTGGTTAGAGTTCCAGAAACTGTGACAGGTTTTTCAGTTTCAAAAACATTGGAACAAGGAGCCACAGAGCTTGTTCACAGATGGCAATGCATTGCATCTAAATTGCATGAAGATCTGTTCATTAGAATTATCCTTATACACCTGGGTAGTGGAGATAAGAAAACAATCAATGCTACCTTCAACTCACTGTTTCTGGGTAAAATTGACAGATTAATCCCATTGATGAATGAAAGTCTTCCTGAGTTGGGATTGCGTGCTGAAGATTGTATAGAAATGAGTTGGGGTGAATCTACCGTCTACTTTGCTGGATTTCCAAAAGGATCTCCTTTAGTAGTGTTATTGGACAAGAAACAACTTTACATGAGCTTTTTCAAAGCAAAATCTGACTTCGTGACAGAACCAATACCCATTCATGCTCTTGAAGGAATATGGGAGAGGTTCTTGGAAGAAGAGATAGCTATAATAATCATGGATCCTTTTGGTGGAAAGATGAATGAAATTTTAGAATCTGAAGTTCCTTTTCCTCACAGAAATGGTGTGCTGTATAACATACAGTACATGGTGAAATGGGAAGTGAATGGAATAGAAGTCTCAAACAGGCACGTAAATTGGATCAGGTCTCTGTATAAATACATGGCACCATATGTTTCCAGGACTCCCAGGGCTGCATATCTTAATTACAGGGATCTTGACTTGGGAATCAACAAGCTACAAAACTCAAGCTACTCCGACGCAGCTCCTTGGGGTATCAAGTATTTCAAGAGCAACTTCAAGAGACTAGCACAGGTGAAAAGCAAGGTTGATCCAGGCAATTTCTTCAGAAATGAGCAGAGTATTACACCGTTTCCTGCTCCCAGGAAAATAAATTCAACTAGATAGACTGCAAACGCCAACTACATTTAAAGTGTCTGACCACTTCATAATCTTCAGCATTCAAAAGTGTCTTGGAAACCGAGTGCAAGCCTGTAAACCATATCTAGGTTCTGCAGTTTTCAAGCAACTAATCTAAATGCATGTTTTCAACTGTTCTATTCCTTCTGTTTCTTTCCCTTCAGACACAACTGTTCCTTTATTCATGTAAAAGCTCCTAAATTAGGCATTGAGGGTAGGAAGAAAAAGACTTGAAATTCCGAAGCAGAACATAAAGATTTGTTTTGGGCTGTAGGAAGTGAAGCATATTCTGGAATTATACATAACATTCTGCAAATACCAAGCATAATGAGTTCTATTTCTACCAGCCAGATTTTCCTTCCATTTTGTCAACTTGCCTACAGAAAGCACGTCCATCTGATTACTTCACTTTTAGCTTATATGACCGATAATGCTTCCAAAGTAGCATTTCATATAAAGAGCAGTTAATCAGATTGATCGTTGCCTGACACGAGCAATAAAATATTTGTAATCATGTGAACCACAACATAATGCAAAAAGCTAGTGGCTTACAACGTTACTATTCAAATGTACTCAGAACTTCTATCATGCCCTCATCACTATTCAAACATCTAATTTACTGGAAAACTAACAGTTCTCAGATGGTGAAATCCATCAAACATTTCTGCTTTGATCCTGATTTATAGTGACAACTTTCTCAGAGTCCCAAACAATAACTGTAAAGCCAGTTTTGAAGTAAAGGATCATCTTAGATTGTGAGCTAAAGAAGAAGATTTTAACAGACTGAATGACAAGGTCTTATGCTCTTTCCTCAGGGAAGAAAACCATTTCTTATTGAAACAGCAGGCAGCAGCAGATTGACTTGCCATAAATGGACCAGTCAAATTAATCTCAATGACTTGTCCAAAATCGAGAGAGAGGAGCCCAAGAAAAGAAGTCACCGTGGCAATTTGAAGAGGAAGACCAGCTCTTGTTATAGTTTATTGCCATAGAATAGTTCTCAATAATTTTATCTTCATACCCACAAGCATCAATTTGTTGTGATTCACCGATCACTCTTGGAGTGTTTGAGGAAAAACCGAATTGTATTTTATTACTCTCAAGAATAAATACAAAGTTTACACAAAGAAACTTTACAAAACCTCACACACTCTCTCTAATGTTTATACACTCATTTGGGATGCTGATAACTGAGCTCTAAGGCTCTTTTTATAATGCCCAAACCGTGTGCTACAGTGCCACACGGTTTGGCAAGGCTGGCAGCAAGTTGGAGCAACTTTCGGTGGCCATCTCTTCAAGCTTTCGGTGGATGCATGGGGCATGCATGCTGACTTTTCAACAAATCTCCCTCTCGGTGAAGATTTACTCAAAATCTGAGCCGACCATCAATCATCATCTGACAGCTATTCCGGTTATGTCTCTGCACAGCTCTAGCTTGTCCCGAGTAACCACCTTTGTTAACATATCGGCTGGATTCTCATCTGTATGGATCTTCACTAGTCTCAGCAGCTGTTGATCCATCACCTCGCGTATCCAGTGATAGCGAATATCAATGTGTTTCGTCCGGGAATGATACATTGAGTTCTTGCTCAAGTCCAGAGCACTCTGACTGTCACAATGTATCTTGTATTCTGTCTGCTTGATCCCTAACTCTTGGAGAAACCGCTTTAGCCACAACATTTCTTTTCTTGCCTCAGCTATGACAATGTACTCAGCTTCTGTTGTGGATAAAGCAATACACCTCTGCAATCTTGACTGCCATGACACAGCTCCCCCTGCAAAAGTGTAGATGAATCCTGATGTAGATTTCCTACCATCAAGATCTCCCGCCATATCTGAATCTGTATAGCCTTCCAAGATCGGATCAGCTCCCCCGTAACACAGACGAAACTTCGTTGTACCCTTGAGGTACCTGAGAATCCATTTGACTGCCTCCCAGTGTTGCTTTCCAGGGTTAGAGAGAAAACGACTCACTACACCCACTGCATGTGCAATATCTGGCCTGGTACATACCATTGCATACATTAGGCTTCCAACAGCTGAAGAATATGGTATTGCTGACATTTTCTCTATCTCTTTCTTGGATGAGGGGCATGAACTCTTGCTCAGTTTGAAATGGTGCGTTAGCGGAATGCTGACTGGTTTGGCTTTCTGTATATCGAACCTTCTGATTACCCGTTCAATATACCTCTCCTGTGAAAGCCACAACTTCTTGTTCTGTCTGTCACGAACAATCTCCATTCCCAAAATCTGTTGAGCTGGTCCTAAGTCTTTCATGTCGAAAGCCTTAGAGAGTTCCTTCTTCAGCTGGCTGATCTTCGCTGCTTCTTGTCCAACAATCAACATGTCATCTACATACAGTAGAAGAGCAACGAAATTTCCATCTGGAAACCTCTGAATGTATACACACTGATCTGCTGCAGTTCTTTTGTAGCCTTGACCCACCATGAATGAGTCGAACTTCTTGTACCATTGTCTCGGTGCTTGCTTGAGTACGTACAAGCTTTTTTTCATCTTGCAAACAAGGTTTTCTTTTCCTGAAACCTTGAATCCTTCTGGCTGCTCCACGTAGATTTCTTCATTCAGATCACCATGAAGAAATGATGTTTTGACATCCATCTGTTCAAGCTCCAAGTTCAATCTGGCTATCAATCCTAGGATGACTCGGATTGAAGCCATTTTTACCACCGGTGAAAAAATCTCATCAAAGTTAATTCCTTTTTTCTGTAGGAATCCTTTGACCACTAGCCGAGCTTTTTGTTTCACCACTTTCCCGCTGCCATCTTTCTTGAGCTTGAACACCCATTTGTTCTTCAGTGCCTTCATTCCATGTGGGAGCTTGACTATCTTATAAGTGTTATTTTTCTGTAGAGATTTCATCCCATCATGCATTGCGTGCAGCCATTTGTCTTTGTCTTTATGAGATAATGCTTCGTTGAAGGTTTCTGGCTCCCCCTCGTCAGTAAGCAGAATGTATTCTGATCCTGAGTATCTGGCTGATGGAATCCGGCTTCGCTCAGATCTTCGTATTGGAGGTTCTGGTTGTCTGTTGTCATCCGGATCTGTGGATGATCCTGAAGCCTCTGATGGAGCAGGTTGCAGCTCCCCCTGCTCAACACCTCCTTCCTCCTCTGGTTCTGCTTCTGGCATGTCTTGCACCCCATCATCATCTGTGGCCACTGGTGTTGGTGCTGGGGTTGTGTCTGGATTTGCATCGGCATTGTCGGCACTGGTTTTAGAAGGCATCTTGGGCTTTTCAATGTCTTCTATTGTCTGGTCTTCAAGAAACACTACATCTCTGCTTCTGATGACCTTCCTTTCCTTCGGGTCTCATAGCATGTATCCAAATTCCTCATCTCCATAGCCTATGAAGATGCATGGAGTAGTCCTTGCATCGAGCTTCTGCCTGAGCTCCTTGGATATATGTGCAAATGTTAAACATTCGAATATTCTGAGGTGAGAATATGAGGGATTCTTACCAAACCACACTTTCTCCGGAATCTCGAAATTCAACGGTACAAATGGTGATCTGTTGATCAGGTAGCAGGCGGCACGAACAGCTTCTCCCCAGAATGGCTTTGGCAGCTTAGCCATACTGATCATGCTTCTGACTTTCTCCATAATGGTGCGGTTCATTCTTTCAGCGACATCATTGTGTTGTGGGGTGCGTGGAACAGTCCTCTCGTGTCGAATGCCGTGACTTCCGCAGTAGGCATCAGATTCCCTTGAAGTGTATTCGCCTCCATTGTCTGTGCGAAGGCACTTCAGTTTCTTCCATGTTTCACGCTCGACCACGGCATGGAACAGTTTGAAATAGTCTAGGACCTGATCCTTTGTTTTCAGAAAATACACCCATACTTTTCGAGAAGCATCGTCAATAAAAGTCAGAAAATATTTATTACCGCCTATTGAGTTTACCTTTAAGGGACCACATACATAAGAGTACACCAGACTGAGTAACTCTGATTTCTTTGTAGAAGAGAAATTGAAAGAGACTCGATGTTGTTTACCAAAGAGACAGTGATTGCAAGGATCCAGAGCAACATTTTTGGAGACAGTGATTAGATCATTCTTTGTCAACGTAGACAACCCTCTTTCACTCATGTGACCGAGTCTCTGGTGCCACAGATTCTGAGAAGCCTCTGGTTCAGCTACATTTAAGCTTTCTGCACATATCTTCACATGAGTCTTGTATAAGGTTCCACAGATGTGTCCTCGGGCGATGACCATGGCACCTTTTATCATCCTCCAAGTGTCGTTGCTGAAGTGGCTAGCATAGCCCTGTTTGTCAAGGGCTATCCCCGAGAGTAAATTGAGCCGAAGTTCTGGAACATATCTGACTTCCTTCAGGGTTATTGTATACCCTGTATTTGTCCACAACTGTATTTCACCAATTCCCACTATCTGAGAAGAACTGATATTCCCCATCTTCACTGCTCCAAAGTCTCATGTTTTGTATGTTGTGAAGAAATTCATGTGAGGAGTGACGTGGTAGGATGCTGCAGTATCTACCACCCACTCGACATCCTGAGTTTCGGTGTGAAGACATGCTTCTTCCTGGCCGGAGCATATAGCTACATCTACCGTGGTAACTACTAGTGTCTCCGTGTCATTCTTCTTCGGCTGGTTATTGCCTTGGCCCTGCTCCCGTTGCATTTTCCGGCAAATTTTCTTCAAGTGGCCTTTTATGCCACAGTGGAAGCACTTGCATGTCTTTTTCCCGTCCTTGGATCTGCCCCTGCTTTTGCTTCTGCCTCTCATCCCACCTTGATGTTTCTCCTGTTGTCTTCCTCGCTGCTCCGAGACAAGGGCTTCTGTTTGATCTGAGACCACGTCTTTTCTTCTGGCTTCTTCATTTGACAGGACATCATTTACCATAGGCATGGTAAGTTTGCCTCCTGGAGCTGAGTTGCTGAGAGTAACCACCAGAGTCTCCCAGCTATCAGGAAGAGAATTGAGTAGCAAGAGGGCTTGAACTTCGTCTGCCAGTTGCATGTCTACTGCAGACAACTGATTCACCAGGCTTTGGAACTCGTTGGTGTGTTCTGCAACGGAAGTTCCACTCTGTAGCTTCAGGTTCACCAAACGCCTCATGATTAAGGATTTATTCCGAGCTGTTTTGGCCTGGAACATGTCTTCCAATTTCCTCCACATTTCATAAGCATCTGTGTCCTGTGCTACATGGTGGAAGACATTATGACCGATCCACTGCCTAATCTGACCCAAAGTTCTGTTGTTGAGTTTATTTCAGTCATACTCCTTAACAGACTCTGGTTTCACTCCCTTCAACTCGATGACATCAAACAGATCTTTACAATGTAAAAAATCTATCATCCTAGGTCTCCAGAGGGAGTAATTAGTGGCAGCCAGTTTAATCATTGCACCAGAATGAGAATCCTCCATCTCCATTTTAAGTTTTAAAGTTTAAAATGAGAATACATTAAAATCGGGTCTGAATTTCACAAATCTGAGGTCACCATTGCGTCCGGAACGGTAAAAAATGGTGGAATAGACACTTCGTTGGTCTAAATCCGACACAGGGGCTGATTTGTAAATTCCTAAAAATTTTGGGGCAAAACTGTAAATTTCAAAACTTCAGGGGGAAAAATGAAATTTACCAGGCCGTGGCAGTGCTGACTTGGCAGTGTGGGACCGGATGTGCTGACGTGGCAGGTGTTGTGGCAGCTGACGTGGCAGGTGACTTGGCAGTGTTGCTGACGTGGCAGATTGTGTGGCGCTGACTGGTCTGCTGACGTGGCGCCACGTGTGTCGTCTTCTTCCTCTGGAGCGCGTGAAGCGCATGTTGCGCGTAGTGGCGCGTGAGGTGCTCTCTGTGAAGCGCGTGCGGGCTGCTGGAACGTCGGTTCGGTCGCCGGAAAATACAAACGTGCTCGTCTCTCCGTGAACTAGCTGATGGTACCCTCAAATTGGATTTTTGACAACTTTCGTCGGAACCGGTTTTCCGATCGGAAGCTCTGTTACTCGGTTTTATGACCCCAAAGAACAACCGAAGCTCTGATACCACTTGTTGTGATTCACCGATCACTCTTGGAGTGTTTGAGGAAAAACCGAATTGTATTTTATTACTCTCAAGAATAAATACAAAGTTTACACAAAAAAACTTCACAAAACCTCACACACTCTCTCTAATGTTTATACACTCATTTGGGATGCTGATAACTGAGCTCTAAGGCTCCTTTTATAATGCCCAAACCGTGTGTTACAGTGCCACACGGTTTGGCAAGGCTGGCAGCAAGTTGGAGCAACTTTCGGTGGCCATCTCTTCAAGCTTTCGGTGGATGCATGGGGCATGCATGCTGACTTTTCAACACAATTCCAAGTCTGAAAAATTACACCACAGTTAAATATTAAGTCATCATGTGTGAAAAGAACTAAGTATTAAAAGACATTGCACTAAAATTGAATTCTCAAATAAGTATCAACACAATTGTTCAATGAATGCCTTGGAGATGAGTAGAAGCTACTTAAGTTTCACTGAAAAATAATTTTATTTCAGGTACCAATATAAATCTTTCAACAAATTGCCAGAAGAAGATAATCAAGGAAATGTTTAAAATTATTTTTGGATAATAAATAAAAGAAAAGAAAAGAAAGCTAAACTAATTCCTCAGGCCATGATAAAGGTTTCACAGCCAATAACATCAACAATGAATTAAAACAACAGGAAACGAATCAAAAACACAGAGATCATACAACTTATAATCCCAAATAAATTAACATTAACAAACCTTCCAAGCTGACTGAGAAGACTGACAATGGCAATGGTAAAACTCTCTGCACGTGCCTACTCTTCTTGACATGCTGAACAAAAAAAATTAGACACTAAGATAGAAACTAAATGTGTTTTCCATCAACTAAAAGACAACACAAACAAATAGTATAAAATATTGGAGGAAATAACCTCAATAAATCCCATTGAACCTCCTTAAGAATTCATCTTCGTATTGCCACTTTCTCCTATCTATTTTTATATTTCCCATTGCAAGCACTGCTCTACTGCATCAATTGCAACAACAAATCACTGCATCCAAGGCAAAACTACACAACCTCGTTTGCCACAAACATAAATTATCACATACAACAGATGTAAAAACTGTAACAATTACCAGCTTATAAAAACACTTCTCAGAAATAGATAATGAAACAATTGACTCTATGGTAAAAACAAAGAAGATGAGGAAATAAAAACTACATTATACTTACCTTTCTTGAGACTCGGATTTTCAGCTTGAACCTTATCAAGTTGTTGTTCAAGAAGCTTCAGAGCCTGGCGCAATGCAGTCCGATTCCCCTGAGATTTTTTGTATTTTTCTGTATTACAATTATTTCGGTAGTTACAAGGAAATCCGAATTAGACTTAAATTTAGCCCAACAGACCCTATCGGTAGACCCTGAAATCAGACCTTCTCGGCAGATCCTGAAATCAAACCCACGGAGCAGACCCTCACGGCTGACCCTCACGGCAGAGGTAGACCCTGAGAGCGGGGGCTGAGAGAAAGAGTTAGACCCTGAAATTGATGAAGTTGATCCAGAACTGAACCACTGCTTCTTCACTTTCCCGAGGCTTGTTGATGTCAACAATATCCTTAAAACAAATTCGTCTCATACCGTAGGTGCAGTAGAACATGAGACCCTATCGGTAGACCCTGAAATCAGACCTTCTCGGCAGACCCTGAAATCAGACCCACGGAGCAGACCCTCACGGCTGACCCTGACGGCAGAGGTAGACCCTGAGAGCGGGGGCTGAGAGAAAGAGTTAGACCCTGAAATTGATGAAGTTGATCCAGAACTGAACCACTGCTTCTTCACTTTCCCGAGGCTTGTTGATGTCAACAATATCCTTAAAACAAATCCGTCCCCTACCGTAGGTGCAGTAGAACATGAGACGATTGTTTCCCAAGATACAACGAAAAACCGACATTCGTGTACGCAGGACACGCGGTTGCACACGAGCCAAGTTGTTTGGATTTTGATTTGCACCCCCCTGCGCGCACGTAAAGAGAGCCTCTATCCTTATAACTCTTACCCATCTACATATGAGCAATCATATATAAACACAATTTTCCCTCTATAGCTTTCCCATATGGGACAAGCTAACTTCTCTTTATTTTCCAACACCAATGGGTGAACTTTGAGCAACAATTTCTCATTCACCCGAGCATCATTTTAAGCATATGAATATACCATTTCGAACTACTCACGGAGGAGTATCCGAATCATTCAATAACAACCACTAACACGAAGTGGATCATGCTTAAAATTGTGCATCAAAATGCTTACTCATAAGCATTTTCCAACATTTTCTTCCCATTGAGACCAAAGAAGAAGAAAAAAGTATATCAACTAAATATATGAATTAATTCATAATTTGTAACTCACTTTATTTATTTGATTAAAAAAACATACCACTTGACAGCAGAGATTTAAAGTCCCCTGCTTTGCTGAAATATCCGCCGCCATTTCTGCAAGTTAAAGGAGTCTTCGAATTGATACTTCAGATACAGAAGAATTAAGAAACAAAAGACTTTCACTTGATTGCAGCTTAATCGTTGGTCATTGTGGATAAAAAGATAAAGTAAGACGTGTAAGAACCCTAATTAAGCATATTAATTATATTCACTATCAATTAAATACATAAATTAAACCTTTGACGGTATCATCTACTCAGTTGAGAATGTGAAGGGAATTTTGCAGAGAAAATGACATGTAGATATTAATTTGTTGATCTTTGTTTTTATTAATTGAATTACTAAATGAAGGCTAGCTATTACAATTCTATTTATAATAAACATGAGATTAATCTAGTCATCCCAATTCCCAATTAATTAACTAAATGCAATGTAACAGTGCACTGCTTAACAAACTGATGAGCTTAAATAATTAATGTTGAGCTGTCATTATCGAGCTGGATTAACACTAACGAACTAACTAACTTTTGAATACTAACAAACTTGCACTGCAAGCTATTAATATCTTGTTCTACAAACTAATTTAAAACTAATATATGTACTGGTTTATGCATGCAATGTTCGTGCGGAATTCATTACCTATTTTAGAATAGGTATGAGATGAACGTTGTTCGAGCTGATTTCCTAACAAGTACCTCTATAATGGAAATACACAAGCTGAAAACGTAAATTATAAACATGTGACGTGTAAACGCAAACTGAAAAGTATATATATGACTTATGAAGACACGAACTGTAATCATGTAAACATGGGACGTAGACCGTAAACATGAAATATAACTTGAAGATCATGAAACATAATTTATGTGACATGAAACGTAAATTGTACATTACAATACATAAACTGTAAATAAGGCATATCACAACCATAATAACTTGGAAGCAAAACAAATGAAATAACATTCACTCACAGAACCGACATCCTAATGCTCACTTGCTCTAATGGAATCGAAGAGATTCTCCTACCTGGAATCTATGAAACATGAGTTCAAGTACAGTTAGTATACTTGAAAATTACAATCTTAAACATGCATGTAAATGATACGTGAAGTCAATGCCGACAAAGAAACCTAAAATTTTTTCTATCATCTTGAGATGTGACCAAGGACAAATTGAAATGAGTCCCGAAATGGGCACTGCGTCGTGGCGCTAGCCCGCTCCTCTATTTCCATCTCACATATGACATCATAAAGGGAAAGCTCACGATCAAGAGCTCATCTATACACCCCCCCCCCCCCCACATGGTACAAATCATGGCTTAATATATGCTCATGTCATGATAATCATGCACACCAATACCCTAAATTCATGGAAATGACTAAACCCAAACCCTAGATATTGATTCAACTCAAACCATGCACAAATCAAGAAATTGGATACCAATATAAGCATGATTAACACTCTAATCATTCAAAAATATGAAAAATGAACATGGGTCATGCATGGATTTCCATGGATGCACATGAAGAGCTTGTAAAATCATGTTAAGATGTAGGCAATTGCTAAAATAAAAGATAGGGAAACTTACTTGCTTCATTCGACACTTGTAAATGCATGAAAATCATCCTAATCTAAGTTTGATTTGAAGAAAAATAGAGGTTTTAGACGTGGGTGATGTGTGGGAGATGAGAAAAAAAATGAAAATGAGGCCTATTTATATGGGCCACAAACTTCCAGAGTTTTCTTTCTAAGAATTACAGGGCCGTTCGAAAGGTATTCGCACACCACACGAATGCATATAATTCTGCCAAGTCGCATTTGAACGCCTGTCGAACGTCACACGAACGAAAACCCTTTGGAATGTTTCGTTCGAACGGGCTGAAGAACGATTCACAAACCTGAACAATGATTGCGTTTGAAAGTTGGAACGAACGTGAAACAAACGTGATTATGAAAATTCTCTCTTCATCTTGACTTGTTCGGAGTCGGTCCATACACAGATCCTACTTATGCATAAAACATCACATGCACGAACTGTATGAACATGATAAACATGTTAAAATGACTTTGCACCTCACCTGTTGCTTCACAAAATCGCATCTCCACCAATTAGTGCCACCATCGAAATCAACAAACCACCAAACTCATCCACTGCCGCCTCATCACAGGTAACCTTTGACGGCATCATCTATTCAGCTGAGAATGTGAAGGAAATTTAATTGGAAAAATGACTTGTAGATATTAATTTGTTCATCTTTGTTTTTATTAACTAAATTAATAAGTGAAGACTAGCTATTGAAATTCTATTTATATTAAACATGAGATTAATCAAGTCATCCCAATTAATTAACTAAATGAAATGTAACAGTGCACTGCTTAACAAACTGATGAGCTGAAATAACTAATGCTGAGCTGTCATTGTCGAGCTGGATTAACACTAATGAACTAACTTTTGAATACTAACAAACTTGCACTGCAAGCTGTTAATATCTTGTTTTGCAAACTAATTTAAAACTGTAGCATTTTGAATATGAACTTCAGCATCCAGTGATCAATTGCTGCATCCAACAAGTCTTTAGCATATATTCTAACACTCGTACATGATCAATAACTAGATTCCAATTGAAATCAAATCTTTCGATTTAGAATAAATTAATGTAATTTAGGAGAAATCAATCAAAAAATAGAGGATTTATGTTATTAAATGATACCAAATGTGTTTTTATTATGAAAATTATCAAAAAAGGGAAACTCATTCGCCTTACAAATTCGGAACTAAAGCCCAATGAAAAAAAGTGATTCATTGACCCAAATAAAATTGGCCCAACCCATCTATTAGATTTCTTGCAAATCAATTTTGACACATTCATAGATAATTTGAAGAATGACTTCGTAATCTGCTTGTATGGCTCATCATATGAAGAAAATGAGGGCCAAAGAGTAGTCAACTTAAAACTCCATCCGAAGTAAAATATCAATTCCTCCAGTCAACCGAAAACCTCAAGCAATCTTATTTTGAATTCCTCAACTAATTTATAGCTTTAATTTTGCCTGTAATTCAGCAATTATTTAGTCGAGTGTGATGAGGGATGATAAAAATCCTCTCGGGGATGAGATTCATGGGGCCTGACATATTAAAGGCGGATAAGATGATATTCTTCAATATTCGTTAGTTGGAAGTTCGAGTATAAATATTGATATTTCCGTTTTAATAGATATCATTTGATAAAAATACATCATAATTAAACTAATTATCTAATTTAGGAAATTTATCCCATAAATTTTATCAAACTAGGGTTTAAAAAATGGAAGGGATGAGATGCATTAGTCCCTAAGATTAAACACCGATTTAGAGTTCGTCCTTGTTTTTCAAAAACTAACTCAGAAGCATTTATGTTCATACTTTTGTCAGAGTTAAATGCTATATTTTTAAGAAGAAAATATTATTCTTTTGACAAATGGAGTAAATTACAGTAACACTAAAAAATTGACAAAAAAGAATATTTAGATTACTTTTTAAAAGTACAATTTAATTGGGAATTGAGGACTAACCCTAAAGATAAAGAGGAATTTACATGAAATTTGATTTCAAATATGCCAATTGTAACCAAAATAATGTCATTAAACAGCAATTAACATGCAAAATAACAAATCAAACAACCAAGAGATCTATATGCAATAAAAACCCTAAACCAAATAATATTCGAAGACAAAACAAGAAACAGAGATTACTGAATTGTCCAAGTCGAGATGATCTATGTCCTTAAGAACTTATTGGCCCCGTCACAGGTGCTCTACGGATTCAAATAGCCAACGTTCTCCCAGGATAACTTGGATACTTCTTGTTCAAGGAGCACTCCTTAACAAGTAAACAAACTAGGAAGATGGATGTAACTCTCTCTCAAAGAAAACAATGAAAACCAGTGACTTTACTTGTCTAATTCGGATTTTATTTTTCCAACCCTGAAATAGAAGTTAAAATCTTCTTTTTATAAGGAAGGGGGTGCCAAAAGGCACCCCTTTGGGATGGGATGCAACCCTCCCAAGGATTGCACCCTTCTCATGCACCTTATGAAAGAAAAAGACATAAAAGTCCTTAATGAAAATTTAAGAATTTCCAACAATCCCCCACAATTCTTTAAATATTCATGGAGACACTTGAGAGAGTTACAATGAACTAAAACTGCATCGAAATAGGTAGCTTTCGCCTTGAACCTTTCCTAGTGAATGACAATCGGATTAACTAGGCAAACCAGTGACCCATAGTCTTGAACTGTTTCGCCGTTGGTGTAAACCAAGACAATTGCCAACACACGGCCTTAATTCGTCCATTTTCCCGTTCTACGGTTGTGTTCATTTCGGCCTTGAACAACAGTCCTGGATTCATCAAGCACTTTAGGGTAACCCGTATTTAAAGGTTCCCATGGAAGCGGCCTCACTTCTTACTTGAAATAGGTGATCTACTATGAAGAGGTAATATGTCTTTACCCCCATTAGGACTCATCTCCTAATATAGTGATCATTAAAAGCCTTAGCTTATCCTCATCAATGACAGACAACACTCAGCGTCATTATCGGAATGGGAAAGAGTACGAAACTCTTCAGTGCTTGTTTTGAATTGCACAAAGTTTCTGTTGTCCCTTTTGAACCTAGATCTTGGGATCTCCAGTCAACTAGGTTGGGTTTCCACAGTGACAATTCTTAGATTATTGGCTTCAAGCCCATTCCCTTCGATGACTTCTCAACTTGCTCTCGAGGTAAACCTTTAGTTAGTGGATCCGCTAGGTTTTCCTTCGACTTAACATAATCGATCGTTATTATGCCACTTGAGAGCAGTTGACGTATGGTATTATGTCTCCGACGTATATGTCGAGACTTACCATTATACATTTTATTTTGGGCTCTCCCAATAGCCGATTGGCTGTCACAATGTATGTTTATTGCTGCACCGGTTTGGGCCAACTAGGAATATCCTCCAGGAAGTTTCTAAGCCATTCTGCTTCTTCCGCTGTTTTGTCTATCGCTATGAATTCTGATTCCATAGTAGATCGGGCAATACACGTTTGCCTCGAGGATTTCCATGACACGGCTGCATTACCAAGTGTGAAAACAAATCCACTCGTGGATTTGGAATCCACCGTATCAGATATCCAGTTAGCATCGCTGTATCCCTCTAGTACAACAGGATATCTCTCGTAATGTAGCCTATATTTTGAAGTTTCTCTCAGATACCTCAAAACTCTTACAATGGCTTTCCAGTGGTTATGTCCTGGATTGCTCGTATATCTGCTAAGCCGATTCACAGCTTGAGCGATATCAGGTCGTGTGCAATTCGTGAGATACATCAGACTTTCGATGATTCTCGAATACTCTAATTGCGATATGCTTGAACCATTATTCTTTGATAAATGAAGAGTTAGGTCTACAGGGGTTCTAGCCACATTTAGATCCCCTTTGATATATTTATCGAGTATCTTCTCAATATAATGAGTCTGTGATAATATATATCCGTCTGATGTCCTAGAAATCTTTATTCCTAGGATCACATCAGCTATCCTCATATCTTTCATATCAAATCTGCTGGATAACCCGTTTTTGGTAGATTGAATCATTTCAAGATTACTACCAATTATCAGCATATCGTCTACATAGAGACACACAATGACATATCATTTTTGAGTTGATTTGGTGTACACACACTTATCACACTCATTGGTTTTGAACCCATTTGACAACATTTATTTGTCAAATTTCTCATGCTATTGTTTCGGTGCTTGTTTTAATCCGTACAAGGATTTTACAAGTTTGCACACCTTCTGTTCTTGTCCAGGAACACTAAACCCTTCTGGTTGTTCCATGTAAATCTCTTCATCCAATTCACCATTCAAGATGCCGTCTTTACATCCATTTGATGTATTTCAAGACCAAATATAGCTGCTATGGCTATGAGCATTCTTATCGATGTGATGCGAGTCACTGGTGAATAGGTGTCAAAGTAATCAAGGCCTTCCTTTTGTCTATAACCTTTTATGACAAGTCTTGCCTTATACTTATCTATTGATCCATCCGTTTTCATCTTCATTTTGAATATCCATTTGTAGCCCAGCGGCTTACAACCTGGCGGAAGATCAACCAACTCCCAAGTATGGTTCTGTAGGATTGAATCAATCTCACTGTTAATAGCCTCTTTCCAAAAAGGTGCCTCCGGAGAAGCCATAGCTTCTTTATAGCTTTGAGGCTCATTTTCTAACAAGTATGTCAGAAAATCGGGACCAAACGACTTAGACTTTCTAGCTCTTTTACTACGTCTAGGCTCGATTGTCTCAGCATTTACACGTTGATCTGATTCTTGGTCAACTTGATCACTGTCCTTGACAGTATCAACTGTTCTTTTGAGAGACTCTGTGCGCTGTCTTTCCTTACAAGGAAACGTCTCTTCAAAAAATGTCGCATTCCTTGACTCAATTATCATGTTCGGATTGATGTCAGGAATCTCCGACTTGTGTACCAAGAATCGATACACACTACTGTTGCGAGCATATCCAATGAATATACAATCAACAGTTTTGGGTCCTATTCTAACATTCTTAGGTTTAGGAACCATTACTTTGACAAGACACCCCCACACTTTTAGGTATTTATAGGAAGGTACGAAACCTTTCCACAACTCATATGGTGTCTTGTCCAACCTCCTGTGAGGAAGCTTGTTTAGAACGTAGTTCGCGGAAAGCAAGGCTTCCCCCCACAAGTTCTGGGGTAGACCCGAACTTGTCAACATGGCGTTCATCATTTCCTTCAATGTTCGGTTTTTGCGTTCCGCAATTCCGTTCTGTTGAGGAGAATAAGGAGCAGTGGTTTCGTGAATAATTCCGTGCACAGAACAATATTCACCGAATGGTGAAACGTATTCACCGCCTCTATCACTCCTGATTCTTTTGATTTTCTTGCCAAGTTGGTTTTCAACTTCGTTATTATAGTGTACGAAGCTCTCAATAGCTTCTGATTTGCTTCTCAGCAAGTACACATAGCAGAATCTTGTGCTGTCATCGATAAAAGTGACAAAGTACTTTTTACCGCCTCTTGTTTGCACAATATTCATGTCACATACATCAGTATGTATAAGTTCTAGCGGTTCAGAATTGCGTTCTATTGAATGAAATGATGTTCTATGCATTTTTGCTTCAACACATGCTTCACAATTATGTTGGCTATCAATTGCAAATTTAGGTATAAGGTCCATGTTAATTAATTTACGCATGGTATCATAATTAACATGTCTTAACCTCCCATGCCATACATTTTGTGACACAATAATATAAGCAGACGAACTAGCTTTATTAATAGCACGATTAACAGTCATTACATTTAGCTTGAAAATGCCCTCAGTTAGGTATCATTTTCCTACATACATATCATTCTTAGTCATTACAAACTTGTCAGAAACAAATACAAGCTTAAAACCAGCCTTACTAAGAAGAGAGCCCGAGACCAAGTTCTTCCGAATATCTGGAACGTGCAGTACATTCTTCAATGTTAGCTCCTTTCCGGATGTCATCTTCAGAACCACTGTGCCTTGTCCAACCACCTGAGAGGTAGACGAGTTTCCCATTGTCAGATGATCGCCGCCATCGACCTTCTGGTACATGGAAAACATCTTACTGTCTGCACAGATATGACGAGTAGCCCCAGTGTCTACCCACCATTCTCTCGGATTCCTAACTATGTTGGCTTCGGTTACCACTGCTGATAGTTCCATCTCTGAGATATCATCAGTCAGCTGCTCACCTTCAGTAACATGGGCCTCATTTTTCTTTTTCTTGCCCTTGTCCTGAGACTTTTTGTTCCTGCAGTCCTTTGACATATGACCGCTCTTTCCACAGTTGTAGCATTTTCCTTGAACTTCTTGTTCCCAGAGTCAGCTCCACTGTTCTTTCTCTTTTTGCTACCCTTTACACCTTCAATGATGTTGGCCTTAGACTCCAGAGTCTTGTAGCTGGCCTTCTCGGACATCCTGTTGTCATCCTCGATTCTCAATCGAACACTGAGGTCTTCAAGGCTCATCTGCTTCTTTTTGTGTTTCAGATAGCTCCTGAAGTCCTTCCATGATGGAGGCAACTTTTCAATTATGGCGGCAATTTGAAACGTCTCACAAAGTTTCATTCCCTCATCCAGTATTTCATGAATGATCAATTGCAGTTCACCCAACTGAGACATCACCATCCTTGAATCTACCATCTTGTAGTCCAGGAACCTACCCACGACAAATTTCTTTTGTCCGGCATCTTCAGTTTTATACTTCTTCTCGAGAGATTCCCAGAGAATCTTCGCAGAAGTCATGCCTTGGTACACATTGTACAGGGTATTGTCAAGACCACCCAAAAGGTAATTCTTGCATAAGAAGTCTCCAGACATCCAAGTCTGTTCTCGCTCTTCCTTGGCCAATTCGGATTCACCCTCCACAGGACCCGGAGGATCTTTGATGAATTTTGCCAACTGGAGAGTTGTCAGGTAGAACAGCATCTTGCTCTGCCATTGTTTGAAATTTGCCCCACCAAATTTCTCCGATTTTTCTCCGTGAGAGACCGATACCGTGATATTTCCGCTAGCCATATGCAACTGGAAAATCAACAGGGTCAATTAGTCTACGAAAGACAAATTGCACAACAATCAACGAATGACCTTGTTCAAAGTGATATACGATAAATGTAGATATATATGTCAATCAAGATTGGATAGAATTACTTGTGTAAAATTACACTTTAAATTCTCAACCAATTATGCAACACACAATTACTTTCAACTTTATCACTATGTGAATGCTTGTGATAATTGAACAACTTAATAATAACTTAAATCTATACTACCAAGATTAATGTGTTTACAGTATATGATTAACCAAGTTAATATTAAATAATACCAAGTTTATAAGTATTACAGGACTATTTTGTTAGTGTCACATTCGTATCTACGTTCGAACGAGACTGTCCAGTGTGTGTGCGTCCGTGTTGCGTTTGATAACGCGTTCGAACGAAGTGTTTCCAGAGAGTTCACGTTCGTGTAGCGTTCGAGAACGCGTTCGAACGGAATGGTTCCAGAGAGTTTGCGTTCGAGATGCGTTTAAGACGCGTTCGAACGTTCTTCGGTAAAAGGCGTGCGTTCGAGTTGCGTTTGAAGACGCGTTCGAACGTTCTTACGAAAATTCAAATTTTTTGCCTTCGCGTTCGTCGGGCGTTCGAACGCCCTACGGGTTTTTCATGCACAGTTCGAATTTTTCCAGAAAATAAACAAACCCTAACATGCGAATTACTATCTAACAACAATAGAGCAATAACTTCTTAAGATTGTAACCAAAACAATGTCATTAAACAGCAATTAACATGCAAAATAACAAATCAAACAACCAAGAGATCTATATGCAATAAAAACCCTAAACCAAATAATATTCGAAGACAAAACAAGAAACAGAGATTACTGAATTGTCCAAGTCGAGATGATCTATGTCCTTAAGAACTTATTGGCCCCGTCACAGGTGCTCTACGGATTCAAATAGCCAACGTCCTCCCAGGATAACTTGGATACTTCTTGTTGAAGGAGCACTCCTTAACAAGTAAACAAACTAGGAAGATGGATGTAACTCTCTCTCAAAGAAAACAATGAAAACCAGTGACTTTACTTGTCTAATTCGGATTTTATTTTTCCAACCCTAAAATAGAAGTTAAAATCTTCTTTTTATAAGGAAGGGGGGTGCCAAAAGGCACCCCTTGGGATGGGATGCAACCCTCCCAAGGATTGCACCCTTCCCATGCACCTTATGAAAGAAAAAGACATAAAAGTCCTTAATGAAAATTTAAGAATTTCCAACACCAATCAACCTAACTATAGGCGAGCTTCAAACTGATTAGTAATCATCTGTAATCGTAAGTAATTTTTTTTTTAAATCATTGGAAACCCGTTAAACCATCATTTCCGAGGTTAAATGGAGCAAGTAAAACTTATGGCCGTCTCAGGCTCTTACAAGAAACGCACTCTCTGAATTCGAACTCAGGACGTCAATGTGAGATCATGAATCCTACATCACCAAGCCACACCCCTTGGGGATAATCATAAGTACTTGTTTATTCTTAATTGATCACTTATTCACTTAATCTTATCATATGTGTAAACATGATGTATCCATGACATGCACCATTATTTTATAAATTAACCAAAGTGTAATCCTACTCCGCCGAGCCTGATCCCAATATTGTTTTGTTATTTTGACTAAAGAATCCACTAATTTTTCCACAAATATCTTGTGATATCCACACCAGTGGCCATAATTTAAAGTATCTAATAAATAATTGGTACGTGTAGTTTATATCAATTATGATAGTGGTTGAATTACAGCACAAACCGAAATGTATGAAAAATTGGCAAAGATTATTGACCATTTATAAGTGGTGGGGGAGAAAAGTGATCGTACGAAATAATCCAATTTGCAAATTTATGTGGAGCTTCAAATTAGAAAATTGGACACTAATTTTCATAGCACCAATTCATCAATATTGTGCGCCGGGGTCGGTGATTTGTGTTGAATTTTTTGGCATTTATATGTCAAAATAAAACACATGTTTTTTTGGGTGAGGTTTCTATAAAGTTGAAAATGAAATTTATTCCTTTTAAAATATTATGAAATGGAGTAATAATCAACAGTTTTAACCGCAAAAAGATGAATAGACTCGGCGCATTCATCGGCGCTTGGAATGAAAACCGTGCTTCAAGGACACCGAAGATGCCCAGTCTAGGGCCATTTTTATTGTAAATTTGCAAGTCAGCATCACAATTTTAAAATTCTTTTCTCATATTGTGAAGGTTTCAAATAGTGTGAGTAGAATATCCCAAATATTGATTGAGATCCCTATCATTCGGTACGAGAATCGGGATAATAAATTATTTCGAATAAAAATTTCGATCGAAATTTTGGATGATTTTTTTATCTCGAACAAAAAGTAAAATTGGGTTCATGACGATCTATCAAAATTTAGGATTTCAAACCATTAAATTCGAGATTCTGAATAATTTTTCATTCCAATTAAAACAACTGATAGAAATTCAAAATGAGACTTTCTGCAATAAACATAGTAGAATTTTGATTTAATGGATCAAAATGATGAAATATTATAAGCTTATTTAAATTGAAGGGGCTAAAATGTAATTGTATTTTGAAAAAATGGTTGGAAATTCTTGTAATATTCATTAAATGATGAATATATATGTCTTTTGGATGTAAGGGGTGCATGAGAATGGTACAACCCTTTGAAGGGTTGCACCCCACCCCAATGGGTGCCCTATTGGCACTCTTCCATGCCTTATAAAAGAGGCATGTTATCCAACTACAAGAGATAGATAGAAAATTTGTTTTTTGAGTGTCATAATTCCTTTTATTTTAGATAGAGTTCTACCAATTTCTTAGTTCAAATATTTGTTAAGGAGTGCTCCTTGAACAAGAAGTAACCAAGTTATCATGGGAGAACATTGGCTAATTCGAATCCGAGAAGCACCAGTGGCGGAGGCTAACAAGTTCTTAAGGACAGAGATCTATCTCGACTTGGACTGTATTTCATCGGTTTTTTCCAGGTTTTTGCTTACTGTGCAAGTTTTAGGGTTTTGCATATTTTGATTGGTTTTTCTGGTTTTGATTCGTTGGGTTGTATGTTAGATTCTGTTTAATAACACTAATCGGACAACAATCTTAAGAACTTATTAATCTAGTGTTGTTAGATAGTAATTCGCATGTTAGGTTAGAAAATTTTCTGGAAAAATACGGACTGTGCATGAAAAATCTGTAAGGCGTTCGAACGCCCGACAAACGCAAAGGCTTAAATATGAAATTTCGTAAGAACGTTTGAACGCGTCTTCAAACGCTACTCGAACGCAAGCTTTCTGTCTAAGAACGTTCGAACGCGTCCTAAATGCAACTCGAACGCAAACTTTCTGGAATCATTCTGTTCGAACGCTATACGAACGTGAACTCTCTGGAAACACTTCGTTCAAATGCGTTATCAAACGCTACACGAACGTACACACACTGGACAGTCTCGTTCGAACGTAGATACGAACGCGACACTAACGAAATAGTCCTGGAATTGTTATAAACTGTAAACTTATATTAATATTAACTTAGTAAATCAGAAACACGTTAATCTTGGTAGTATATATTTAAGTTATTATTAGGTTGTTCAATTATCACAAGCATACACATAGTGATAAAGTTGAAATTGATTGAGTGTTGCATACTTGGATGAGAATTTAAAGTGTAATCATACACAAGAAATTCCATCCAATCTTGATTGATACTTACACATATATCTACACATATCGTATATTGTTTGTGCTATTGAACAAGTGTAGTTCTGGGTTTGAATTGCTAAGAGATCCTATTGAAAAAGTGTTAAACAATATTATGTCAAAAAGGCGATAAGAGCCTAAGTGGTCATGGATTTAAGTGGTTACTCCGGACCCCCCTCGTCCTCTGGGAATATTCGTTTATTTATTTTTCTAAAGAATCTTTAGTTGAAATTCAAGGACTTGTGTTTATTGGAACCACTGTCCAATAGAACAACAAGTGGTTACTGTGGATGCTGGATTTCGGCCGAGGTCCACAATCAGAATTTGTAGGTTGGGGGCATTAGCGATCCTGCAAGACAAAGGTAGAGTGAGCGGGAGCAGACTACCCACCGGTGTGGTGGGTGCCGGGGGCACTCCGACGCCCAAGTCAGAAGTATGAAATGAGCAGTAAATATGTAAAATATGAAAGCAAGGTTTGAAGTTACCTTGACCTCTCTGGGTGGCCGTGAGGGCGGTGATATGTGTCTGTGGGAGTGGGGGGCTCAGAGAGCTTGTGTCAGAGAGCATAAGCTAGTAAGAGAGAAGTGAAAAGAGTTGAGAAGCCCCCCACCTCCATGAATTATGCTCCATTTTATAGGTGGAGAAAGATGAATTCTTTGGTCTGCACATGGGAAATGGGTCCCCATAACATACTTATTGTCTCTGCTTTCGGCGGGGAGAACATTTTGCATGTGGAGAGATATATTATTTGTTGGGGAAAAGAGAGAAACGGTTAAAGGGTTTGTCCTTTTGTTTTTGTAAAAGCTTTAGAGTTTGATGGGCTGGATTATCTTTTTGGGCCTCACCTGGTGTTGGGTTCAAAGTGAAATGACGGTTTTACCCTTGGACCAAATTTGACCCATACAGTTTATCTCATACACTTTAAGTCAAGAAGTTCTTGATTTAGAGAGTATTTTATACGTGTCGAACGAAACAAGATGTAAGAGTACCTGTTAAGAATGCATAGTTCATGTTACATACGACAGAGAGAATTCAATGTCTTTTGGACTAAGAGTAGTCCAAGTCTTCAACTTGGCTTGACATTTAGCCATGGAGAATGTCCCCGGTCGACTGAACCTGATGAAAGTTCAGGAAAATCTCCATACTGCTGGTCAATGATCATAGGAGTCTTCAAATTTTTCTAGACCAGATGAATGTTACTTGTTAAACTTGACTCTACATGAGTCCATGGGGGATGTCTCTGGTTGACTGAACCAGATGAAGGTTCAGGACAATCTCCATACTACTGGTCATGGACCAGGAGAGTCTACAATGTTGTCTGACTAGATGAAGGCCATGTCTTCAACTTGACTCACATGAGCCAATGGGGGATGTCCCCAGTCGACTGAACCAGATGAAGGTCGGGATACTCCTCATACTACGGGTCAAAGGACAAGGGGAATCCACAATGTCGTCTGACCAGATGAAGGCCAGGACAATCTCCATACTACTGGTCAAGGACCAGATGAGTTTTTTCAAATTTTTCTAGACCAGATGAAGGTCATGTGCTGAACTTGACCCGTCATGAGCCATGAGGGATGTCCCCAGTCGACTGAACCAGATGAAGGTCGGGATACTCCACATACTACGGGTCAAATGACCAGGGGAATCCACAATGTCGTCTGACCAGATGAAGGCCAGTACAATCTCCATACTACTGGTCAAGGACCAGAGGAGTTTTTTCAAATTGTTCTAGACCAGATGAAGGTCATGTGCTGAACTTGACTCGTCATGAGCCATGAGGGATGTCCCCAGTCGACTGAACCAGATGATGGTCAGGATAATCCTCATACTACGGGTCAAAAAACCATGAGAATCTACAATGCCGTCTGACCAGATGAAGGCCATGTCTTCAACTTGACTCTGCATGAGCCAATGGGGGATGTCCCCAGTCGACTGAACCAGATGAAGGTCAGGATACTCCCCATACTACGGGTCAAAGGACCAGAGGAATTTATAATATCGTCTGACCAGATGAAGGCCAGGTCTTCAACTTGACTCTACATGAGCCAATGAGGGATGTCCCCAGTCGACTGAACCAGATGAAGGTCAGGATACTCCCCATACTACGGGTCAAAGGACCAGGGGAATTTATAATGTCGTCTGACCAGATGAAGGCCAGGTCTTCAACTTGACTCTACATGAGCCAACGGGGGATGTTCCCAGTCGACTGAACAAGAGGAAGCTCAGGAGTTTTTTTTTTTACACTACATTGTCATATGGAGTGTAAGAAGTATACTCTGTTTGATTGAAATAATGAGAGATCCTTTAGTTGCCTGTTGTGTTGACTGGGCAGAAGGTTGATAATAAAGTCCCATACGGATGATGTTTCTTCGTCTTGTGTTTCAAGTCAACTATACATATTGATGAAGGTACAAGGGAGTCTACAAATACCAGATTTGATGGTTTAAGAAGATTTCATTCTACAACACTTGAAGAAAGTAAATCAGAGTCTACATGACCCGATGAAGGTCCAAGAAAGTCTACACACTCCACTATACTTAATGAAAGTACATGGGAGTCTACTCCTCCCAACCCGATGAAGGTCCAAGAAAAATTTTCATTCTACTATACTTGAAGAAGGTACATCAGAGTCTACATGACCCGATGAAGGTCCAAGAAAGTCTACACACTCCACTATATTTGATGAAGGTACATGGGAGTCTACTCCTTCCGACCCGATGAAGGTCCAAGAAAAATGTTCATTCTACTATACTTGAAGAAGGTACATCAGAGTCTATACTCCACATGACCCAATGAAGGTCCAAGAAAATATACACACTCCACTATACATGATGAAGGTACGTGGGAGTCTACACACTCCACTATACCTGATGTAGGTACATGGGAGTCTACACACTCCGTGCATAATGGAGATCCACGAGGGTATTCATTCCTCAATCTACAGGATGAGTCAATGAGGATCTTTACTCTACTAGACCTGAAGAAGGTCTATGAGAGTCTCTCATTCTCATACTACTAGTTCTGATGAAGGTCCATGATACTACTGTCGAATGGACTATCAAATGGACCTGATGAAGGTCCACAAGGCACAGTCGAATGAACCTAATGAATATCTATGAGAATCTCAATACTACAAGACCTGATGAAGGTCATGAGACTACTATCGAATGGGCTATCAAATGGACCTGATGAAGGTCCATGAAGGTCAACATTTAGTCTCCTGATGAGGATTTAAGAGACTACCGTCGAATGGACTTGATGAAAGTCCAAAGAAGTCATCATTCACTCTCCTAGGCCTGATGAAGACCCATGAGACTATGGTTGAATGAAGTTGTCGAATGGACCTAATGAAGGTCCAAGGTCATCACTCACTATACTAGACCTGAAGAAGGTCCATGAGACTACAATAGAATGAATTGATGAAAGTCATCAAGGTCATCTCTATTCTACGAGACTATTGTCGAATGAAGTTGTCTAATGGAGTTGTCGAATGGAAATGACGAAGGTCCATGAAGCTATGGTCAAATGAACTAGATGAAGGTCAATGTGAATCTTCATTCTACCTGACCTGAGGAAGGTCAGGAGACTACGGTCGAATGAACATGATGAAGGTTCATGAAGCTATGGTCGAATAAACCTGATGTAGGTCCATGTGAATCTTCTCACTACTACTTACCTGATAAAGGTCCATAAAGCTATGGTCGAATAAACTTGATGGAATGACTAAATGAATCTTCATTTTACCAATCTATGATACTACTGTCGAATGGAAATGACAAAGGTTCATGAGACATGGTCGAATGAAACTAATGCATGTCCATGAGAATCACCACTCTACTAGACCTGATGAAGGTCCATAAAGCTATGGTCGAATGAACTTGATGGAAGGACTAAATGAATCTTCATTCTACCAATCTATGATACTTTTTTCGAATGGAAATGACAAAGGTCCATGAGACACAGTCGAATGAAACTAATGCATGTCCATGAGAATCACCACTCTATTAGACCTGATGAAGGTCCATGAAGCTATGGTCGAATGAACTTGATGGAAGGACTAAATGAATCTTCATTCTACCAATCTATGATACTACTGTCGAATGGAAATGACAAAGGTCCATGAGACACGGTCGAATGAAACTAATGCATGTCCATGAGAATCACCACTCTACTAGACCTGATGAAGGTCCATGAAGCTATGGTCGAATGAACTTGATAGAAGGACTAAATGAATCTTCATTCTACCAATCTATGATACTACTGTCGAATGGAAATGACAAAGGTCCATGAGACACGGTCAAATGAAACTAATGCATGTCCATGAGAATCACCACTCTATTAGACCTGATGAAGGTCTAAGAAAATTTTCATTCTACCTGACCTGATGGAGGTCAGGAGACTACGGTCGAATGAACCTGATGAAGGTTCATGGGGCTTTCCCAATACTTTCTAAAGTTTATGGAAATCCATCCATGTAGTCTAGAGTGGATGACAATCTCCATACGTAGTGTGGAGATGATTATCTTCATATGTAGTATGGAAGAGATGGATGCCTATCAAAGTCATTACTAATTATACAAGGCTTGAATAATGTCAATGATACTACAATAGAATGAACTTTGATGAAAGTCACATAGAATTTCCATACTACCTAACCTGATATAGGTTGGTCGAATGGACCAAATGAGGTCCAAGAAAATTTTCATTCTACTAGGCATGATAAAAGATTCCATATGTAGTATGAAATTGGCAATATTAAATCAATGTAGCATGGAGATGATGACTAACCTTTGACTTAGTCTAGAGGAGTTGATAATCATTTCAAGTAGTCTAGGAGAGATGGGAGTTTTCCATGTAACCTGAAGTTGGTAGCCATCCACCTTTCACGTAGTCTGAAGGAGATGAAGAACTTTTCATGTTGACAGAAGCAGATGGAAATCCTTCCACGTCCTCTGAATAGGATGACAATCCTATTAGCATCGTCTGAAGCGGACGACACACCTTTCATGTCGTATGAAGAAGATTAGGATTTATCTCTGTCGTATGAAGAAGATAATTATCCACTCATGTCATCTTTCACGTCGGCTGGAATGGATGACATTCCATCAATGATAATTTTCCCATGTTGTCCTGGGGTAGTGATAATCCATCCATGTAGTATGAAGTTGATGCTTTATAGGGAAAGAGTGTTGATGTTATCCCGATTAAGCTTTTCCTTATTGATAGTTCGACTTCAGGTAGACTGGAGTGAATTACTCCAACATTTCCTTTCACATGGAAGATGTGACTTGCCGTGATTGGTCGGCTGGAGAAATACGATGGCTTCTTTGTTGACTAAATGGATATTCGTCTGATGGTGGATTTTCACTTTCCATATTCTTGAATGCTTCTAAGAAATTGGGTTGATAAGATAGTTGAAAAAAGTTGTAGCCTCACGCCTTTGAGTGGCCGAAGAATGAATTATGTTCCAGATACTATTGGAGATTAGTACTGGAGTTTTACATGGATAAGTTTTAATCTTCCATTGATTGTAACTGTTTTATAGAGTGGCTGATTATGCCACCCCAGGATCTGGTGTTTTTTTGTAAGGATTGTAGACTGAGTGGTCTTTGCTTGCTATGAATCGCTAAGGCCCCACGGTAGGCGCCAAATTGTGGATGCTGGATTTCGACCGAGGTCCACAATCAGAATTTGTAGGTTGGGGGCATTAGCGATCCTGCAAGACAAAGGTAGAGTGACCAGGAGCAGACTACCCACCGGTGTGGTGGGTGCCGGGGGCACTCCGACGCCCAAGTCAGAAGTATGAAATGAGCAGTAAATATGTAAAATATGAAAGCAAGGTTTGAAGTTACCTTGACCTTTCTGGGTGGCCGTGAGGGCGGTGATATGTGTCTGTGGGAGTGGGGGGCTCAGAGAGCTTGTGTCAGAGAGCATAAGCTAGTAAGAGAGAAGTGAAAAGAGTTGAGAAGCCCCCCACCTCCATGAATTATGCTTCATTTTATAGGTGGAGAAAGATGAATTCTTTGGTCTGCACATGGGAAATGGGTCCCCATAACATGCTTATTGTCTCTGCTTTCGGCGGGGAGAATATTTTGCATGTGGAGAGATATATTATTTGTTGGGGAAAAGAGAGAAACGGTTAAAGGGTTTGTCCTTTTGTTTTTGTAAAGGCTTTAGAGTTTGATGGGCTGGATTATCTTTTTGGGCCTCACCTGGTGTTGGGTTCAAAGCGAAATGACGGTTTTACCCTTGGACCAAATTTGACCCATACAGTTACCTAGTATATCACTTTGAACAAGATCATTCGTTGATCGTTGTGCAATTTGTCTTTTGTAGACTAATTGACCCCTGTTGGTTTTTTCCAGTTACAAATGGCTAGCGGAAACATCACAGTACCGGTCTCCCATAGAGAAAAGCCGGAGAAGTTTGGTGGGGCAAATTTTAAACAGTGGTAGAGCAAAATGCTGTTCTACCTGACAACTCTCCAGTTGGCCAATTTCCTCAAAGATCCTCCAGATCCTGTGGAGGGTGAATCGGAAACGGCCAAGGAACTGCGAGAACATACATGGCTGTCTGGAGACTTCCTGTGCAAGAACTACTTTTTGGGTGGTCTTGACAATACCCTGTAAAATGTGTACCAAGGCATGACTTCTGCAAAGATTCTCTGATAAGTTACCTCCATCATGGAATGACTTCAGGAGCTTCAGGAGCTATCTGAAACACAAAAAGAAGCAGATGAGCCTTGAAGACCTTAGTGTTCGATTGAGAATCGAGGAGGACAACATGAAGTCCGAGAAGGCCAGCTACAAGACTATGGAGTCTAAGGCCAACATCATTGAAGGTGTAAAGGGTAGCAAGAAGAGAAAGAACAGTGAAGCTGATTCTTCCCAAGCGAACAAGAAGTTCAAGGGGAAATGCTACAACTGTGGAAAGACCGGTCATATGTCAAAGGACTGCAGAAACAAGAAGTCTCAGGACAAGGGCAAGAAAAAGAAAAATGAGGCCCATGTCACTGAATGTGAGCAGCTGACTGATGAGATCTCAGAGATGAAACTATCAGCAGTGGTAACCGAAGCCAACATAGTTGGGAATCCGAGAGAATAGTGGGTAAACACTGGGGCTACTCATCATATCTGTTCAGATAGCAAGATATTTTCCTTGTATCAGAAGGTCGATGGCGGTGATCATCTGACAATAGGAAACTCGTCTACCTCTCAGGTGGTTGGACAAGGCACAGTGATTCTGAAGATGACATCCGGAAATGAGCTAACATTAAAGAATGTACTGCATGGTCCAGATATTCGGAAGAACTTGGTCTCGGGCTCTCTCCTTAGTAAGGCTGATTTTAAGCTTGTGTTTGTTTCTGATAAGTTTGTAATGACTAAGAATGATATGTATGTAGGAAAATGATACCTAACTGAGGGCCTTTTCAAGCTAAATGTAATGACTATCAATCGTGATATTAATAAAGCTAGTATTTCTGCTTATATTATTGAGTCACAAAATGTATGGCATGGGAGGTTAGGACATGTTAATTATGATACCATGCGTAAATTAATTAACATGGACCGTATACCTAAATTTGCAATTGATAGCCAACATAAGTGTGAGGCATACGTTGAAGCAAAAATGCATAGAACATCATTTCATTCTATAGAACGCAGTTCTGAACCTTTAGAACTTGTACACACTGACGTGTGTGACATGAATATTGTGCAAACAAGAGGCAGTAAAAAGTACTTTGTCACTTTTATCGATGACAGCACAAGATTATGTTATGTGTATTTGCTGAGGAGCAAAGCTGAAGCTATTGAGAGCTTCGTACACTATAAGAATGAAGTTGAAAATCTATTTGGCAAGAAAATCAAAAGAATCATGAGTGATAGAGGTGGTGAATATGTTTCACCATTCGGTGAATATTATTATGTGCACGGAATTATTCACGAAATCATTGCTCTTTATTCTCCTCAACAAAATGAGATTGATGAGCGCAAAAATCGAACGTTGAAGGAAATGATGAATGACATGTTAACAAGTTCTGGTTTGCCCCAGAACTTGTGGGGGAAGCCTTGCTTTCCGCGAACTACGTTCTAAACAAGCTTCCTCACAGAAGATTGGACAAGACACCATATGAGTTGTGGAAAGGTTTCGTATCTTCCTACAAATACCTAAAAGTGTGGGGGTGTCTTGCCAAAGTAATGGTTCCTAAACCTAATAAGGTTATAATAGGACCCAAAACTGTTGATTGTATATTCATTGGATATGCTCGCAACAGTAGTGCGTATCGATTCTTGGTACACAAGTCTGAGATTCCTGACATCAATCTGAATATGATAATTGAGTCAAGGAATGCGATATTTTTTGAAGAGACGTTTCCTTGTAAGGAAAGACAAAGAACATAGTCTCTCAAAATAACGGTTGATACTGTCAAAGACAGAGATCAGGTTGACCAAGAATCAGATCAACGTGTGAGTGTTGAGATAATCGAGCCTAGACGTAGCAAAAGAGTTAGAAAGTCTAAGTCGTTTGGTCCCGATTTTCTGACATACTTGTTAGAAAATGAGCCTCAAAGCTATGTCTTCTCCGGAGGCACCTCTGTGGAAAGAGGCTATTAACAGTGAGATTGATTCAATCCTACAAAACCATACTTGGGAGTTGGTTGATCTTCCTCCAGGTTGTAAGCCGTTGGGATACAAATGGATATTCAAACGGAAGATGAAAATGGATGGATGAATAGATAAGTACAAGACAAGACTTGTCATAAAAGGTTATAGACAAAAGGAGGCCTTGATTACTTTGACACCTATTCACCAGTGACTCGTATCACATCGATAAGAATGGTCATAGCCATAACAGCTATATTTGGTCTTGAAATATATCAAATGGATGTAAATACGGCATTCTTGAATGGTGAATTAGATGAAGAGATTTACATGGAACAACCAGAATGATTTAGTGTTCCTGGACAAGAACAGAAGGTGTGCAAACTTGTAAAATCCTTATACGGATTAAAACAAGCACCTAAACAATGGCATGAGAAATTTGACAAAGAGATGTTGTCAAATGGGTTCAAAACCAATGAGTGTGATAAGTGTGTGTACACCAAATCAACTCAAAAATGATATGTCATTGTATGTCTCTATGTAGACGAAATGATTCAGTCTACAAAAAACATGTTATCCAACAGATTTGATATGAAAGATTTGTGAGTAGCTGATGTGATCCTAGGAATTAAGATTTCTAGGACATCAGACGGGTATATACTATCTCAGACTCATTAGATTGAGAAGATACTTGATAAATATATCAAATGGGATCTAAATATGGCTAGAACCCATGTGGACCTAACTCTTCATCTATCAAATAATACTGGCTCAAGCGTATCGTAGTTAGAGTATTCAAGAATCATCGGAAGTCTGATGTATCTCACGAATTGCACACGACTTGATATCGCTCAAGCTGTGAATAGGCTTAGCAGATATACGAGTAATCCAAGACATAACCACTGGATAGTCATAGTAAGAGTTTTGAGGTATCTGAGAGAAACTTTAAAGTATGGGCTATATTACGAGAGATATCCTGTTGTACTAGAGGGATACATCGATGCTAACTGGATATCTGATACTAGACCCGGCCGGCGGTTCGGTTCCGGTTCGGAACCGAACCGAACCGGCCGGTTTCCGGTTCCACAAGTGTGGAACCGGAACCGAACCGGTTAAATCCGGTTCGGTTCCGGTTCCACACTTAAGTGGAACCGGAAAGTCGAACCGAACCGGAACCGAACGGTTCGGTTCCGGTTCGGTTCGGTTTTTTTTTTTTTAATTTAATTAAAATAAAAAAATAAGAGGAGTCAAATCATTAAATAAAAAAAAAATTATTAATTAAAAAAATGAGATTAAATTTATAAATAAAAAAAAATTTATTACATTGAAGAGCTTGAGCTTAAATTTTTTAAAATTTAAGTTGCCTACGTATCCTCCAAAGGTGAGAGGAATCAAAGCTCACGTAGTTCCATTACAAGTTTAAGACATATCCCCTTTGTAAATTATCATTTTACATTTATCAATCATCATTATCAGTTGATCCTTCGGCTCCGGGTCCGCAGCTTCCGCTTGCACTTGATGCAGAAGCATTATCGAACAAATCTTCAAAATCATCGGGGGCATCTTCTTGTTGTCTCAGATCAGCTCGAGTCCAATCATCCACACAAGCTGTTGCTTCTAGAGTGCTTGGATGTAATGAAGATCGCCTAGCTTCCAATATATTACCTCCCAAGCTGAAGGCTTGCTCAACCGCAACGGTGGAAATAGGTGCTGCCAGTATCTCTTTAGCAATAATAGATAAAACAGGATATATATTTTGATGCCGGTTCCACCATTCAAGGATTTTAAAATTTTTACTGCATAAACTTTCATTAGAAAACTCAAATTTGTAGATAATAATTATCTAATTCAGGGTTATAGTTGTTGTCGTATCCCTAGATTTTTTATTTCGTTGCAATAACCAACGATCCCCTGCGCTAAGTCTTGGTTGAATTACCGGTTCGCTACTAGATTGACCTATTGTTCCTAAGTTATATCTTACAATATAATCATTAAATAAAATAATTAAATCACTTCTTAAATTCGTCATTATGCTCGTAATATCAATGTCATCTAATATTCCTAAATAACCATAGTAAGCTTGTAAACCACCATTCAAACCTTCTAATTTAAATCTAGGATCAAAAACAGCAGCAATAAGATAAAGTAAAGGAATTTCTCTAAAATAATTCAACCATTTTACCTTCATAACAGTAATGGCTTCGAGCAAAACAATATCATTAGGGTTGTCACTGTCAACATGTTCATCGAGAGTGCCAACAATATTCAAACTTTCAAGAAGAAATAAATGTGCAGTGGGATAATAAACACCGCTAAAAACCAAAGTAGCATCATTAAAAACTCTTAAAATATCTAAAATTCTTTCACAAATATCCCATTGACTAGGATAAAGTGTGATATTTTGAACATGTTGAGAAAAAAAACTACATAATGCATCTTTGTATTGAAGTGCTTGACATAAAAGAAAATAAGTAGAATTCCAACGTGTTGGAACATCTCTAGAAAATTTAATCGGTTTAATACCATTTATTTTACAAAACTTGGTCCATTCCCTCCTAACTTGAGAATATGACCAAATACAGTTAAGTGCCGTTTAATAGGATCAAGGAAAGGAGATAATAATTTTAGACCGTCTTGCACACATAAGTTTAGGACATGACATGTACAACGAATATGAAAAAATCGACCCCCTAAATTTGGTTGACATATTTCTTTTAAATCATTGATGGATGCAGTATTTGCAGATGCATTATCAAATCCAATTGTTAAAATTTTTTCTCCTAAACCATATTCATCAAAAATTACCTTCATCATTCTATAAATATTATGTGCAGTATGTTGGTCATCAAAAACTCTAAATGCAATGAGTCATTTTTGCATGGTAAATGATGCATCAATCCAATGACAAGTCACACCCATGTATGAGTGTGTTTGCCAATGGTCACTCCAAATATCAGAACATATAGAAATACGACCTTTCATTTCTTTAAATATTTCATTTAAAATATTTTACCATCTTTATATAATTTGAAAATATGACGTTTTGTTGTGTTTCGAGTCATTCTACATGCAGCAGGGTTTAAAGCATTATGCACGTAATTAGTAAAATGAAGTTTTTCACCAAAGCTTAAAGAAAGATGTGTCATACATGTTAATTTCGCAAATTCTTCTCTATTTTTTGCATCAGAATATTTAAATAAATCTACACTACTCGTACCTCTACTAGATGATGCGTACCTGGCCATTTGAGTCTGCGTCGTATCAATGCCAAATTCAACCGATGATGTTTTCTCCATGTGCTTGATCATATTTCCGTATCCACCAGAAAATTTATAGATAACACCACAATAGTTGCAAATTGCTCGTTGTGAACCATCGTCTAGGCGTTCCAAATTAAAATGAATTTTGAAAATATCGGAGGACCGAGCCTTAACGTCTCTTCTCCGTGATTGTGCACTGACACTGGGGCCGCTCTATTGGGTCGGCATATTTGACATTATGTTCTCGGATGAGCTTGCCATTTGAATAATTGCGATGCGAATGCCGAATGTGATAACAAATTAATTAACAACTAAAATAAGAGAATTGTATTGAAGTAAGATTGAGAATAAGAGATTTATAGAAAATGAGAAAGTTGAGAAATTGGTGTGATGAAATTATGAAAAATGAATCCTATTTATAGAATTTTAGAATTTTTTTGATACCAAAAATGCCCCTAAATATAACCGTTTTATTACCGTTATTAGGGGTACATTAGTAATTTTTATTTTATATAATACATTTTTTTTTATAATTTTATTTTTATTTTTTTTTTTGGCAGGGAGCCGTTTGGCAGGGAGCCAAACGGCTCCCTGCTGCATCCCCCACGGCTACTGCCATTGGGGTAATAGGCCCCCAACGGCTAGTAGCCGTTGGGGGCCTTAGGGTTCCTGTTGGAACCCTACGGTTCCAACAGGAACCCGACGGTTCCAACCGGAACCGTTCGGTTCCGGTTGGAACCGTCCGAACCGGTGGAACCGTACGGTTCCACCGGTTCGGACCGGTTCGAGTTGGGGTGGAACCCCAACCGAACCGGTCCCATTCCGGTTCGGTTCCGGAACCGGAACCGGAACCGGTTGGAACCGGAACCTTCCGGTTCCAACCGGTTCGGTTCCGGTTCGGTTCCGGTTCCGAACCGGAACCGTGGCCGGGTCTATCTGATACGGTGGATTCCAAATCTACGAGTGGATTGTTTTCACACGTGGTAATGCAGCCGTGTCATGGAAATCCTCGAGGCAAACATGTATTGCCCGGTCTACTATGGAATCAGAGTTCATAGCATTTGACAAAACAGCGGAAGAAGCAGAATGGCTTAGAAACTTCCTGGAGGATATTCCTAGTTGGCCCAAACCGGTGCCAGCGATTAGCATACATTGTGATAGCCAATCGACTATTGGGATAGCCCAAAATACAATGTATAATGGTAAGTCTCGACACATACGTTGGAGACATAATACCATACGTCAATTGCTCTCAAGTGGCATAATAACGATCGATTATGTTAAGTCGAAGGAAAACCTAGCGGATCCACTAACTAAAGGTTTACCTCGAGAGCAAGTTGAGAAGTCATCGAGGGGAATGGGCTTGAAGCCTATAAATTAAGAATTGTCACTGTGGAAACCCAACTTAGCTGACTGGAGATCCCAAGATCTAGGTTCAAAATGGACAACTGAAACTTTGTGCAATTCAAAACAAGCACTGAAGAGTTTTGTACTCTTTCCCATTCTGATAATGACGCTGAGTGTTGTCTGTCATTGGTTATGATAAGCTAATGCTTTTAATGATCACTATATTAGGAGATGAGTCCTATTGGGAGTAAAGACATATTACCTCTTGATATTAGATCACCTATTTCAAGTAAGAAGTGCGGCCGCTTCCATGGGAACCTTTAAAGGTGGGTTACCCTAAAGTACTTGATGAATACAGGACTGTTGTTCAGGGCCGAAATGAACACAACCGTAGAACGGGAAAATGGTCGAATTAAAGCTGTGTGTTGACAATTGTCTTGGTTTACACCAACGGCAGAACAGTTCAAGACTATGGGTCACTGGTTTGCCTAGTAAATCCGATTGTCATTCACTAGGAAAGGTTCAAGGTGAAAGCTACCTATTTTGATGTTGCTTTAATTCATTGTAACTCTCTCAAGTGTCTACATGAATATTTGAAGAATTATTGGGGATTGTTAGAAATTCTTGTAATATTCATTAAAGGATGAATGTATATGTCTTTTGGATGTAAGAGGTGCATGGGAAAGGTACAACCATTTGGAGGGTTGCACCCCACCCCAAGGGGTGCCCTATTGGCACCCTTCCATGCCTTATAAAATAGGCATGTTATCCAACTACAAGAGATAGACAGAAAATCTGTTTTTTGAGTGTCATAATTCCTTTTGTTTTAGAGAGAGTTCTACCAATTTCCTAGTTCGAATACTTGTTAAGGAATGCTCCTTGAACAAGAAGTAACCAAGTTATCATGGGAGAACATTGGCCAATTCTAATCCGAGAAGCACCAGTGGCGGAGGCTAATAAGTTCTTAAGGACAGAGATCTATCTCGACTTGGACTGCATTTCATCGGTTTTTTCCAGGTTTTTGCTTACTGTGCAAGTTTTAGGGTTTTGCATATTTTGATTGGTTTTTCTGGTTTTGATTCGTTGGGTTGCATGTTAGATTCTGTTTAATAACACTAATCGGACAACAAAAAAAATGATAAATATTTTATATGACCCTAATCTTTGTTGAAATTTTTTAGGTCCCCTACCGTGTGCACTGTGGGGGATATATTTTTCTATTTATTTAGAGAATAATCTGACTCATTTTAAGTTTAGATATCCGAATTATGTCATAACCAAATTATTTAGGTAGTGTTACGTCAATTTTTTAATTATAAATATAAATAGATTATATATGGGTGACCCTGAGAGTTGTTTAAATTTTATGAGCCTCTAAAGAAGTTCTTAAAATGTGATATCTACTCAAAAATGATAAATATATATATATAAGTCATTATAACTAAAAATTAAAATTTGTATGGATTTAGATGCTCTAATTTTGGGTCAAATTTGGAACCCATAACCTACCACATGTGTTGATTCTTTCGAGAACCACATCTGAGATTGTAATATAACATTAGTGTACATCTATGAATAAAATTTTCTTTGAAATGAGATAGTAATTCGTGTCATTTATTCTGAAAAATATTATACATGAAATTTTTTTTTGAATGAGATTAGCTTTCTAGATATATATAACTTTCCAGATAGTATTGTCGTGTGAACCCAAAAATAGATGGAATCAAAACGTCTTCTCTTTCCACACAAGCACTCTCTTCAACGTCTTCTCTTAGTATTTTTCTCTATTTTCAGTTTCAATCTTGCTCTTTCTCTAACTTCTCTCCTTATACTCAGCTCAAAATTCATATTTTTCTCTTGAAAATTGAACATTTTGTTCCTTCAATTTGATGAGATTAAATATATAAGATTTTATTAAAAATTTATTAGTAGTAATAGAACACACAAGGTGTTCGATAAAATAACAATCTTAGGTGGACTTACACCATGGCTATGCGAATGGGTGTGCAACGACACCCGTCACATACCAAAATGACGGTGCGATGGGTGTTGTCGCATGGTGCAATGGGTGTGCGATGACACCCATCGAACCGCCATTTTGGTGTGCGATGGGTGGTGCGATGGGTGCCGTCGCACACCCATCGCACTATCATTGTTATTTGCTGTTATAAGTTAGTTTTAAGGATAATTTTGTCCAAACAAAATTTATTTGACTAATTGGGTAATAAAAATATAATAATAGCTACTTGTGCTATATACTATTTTTTGCTTACTTTTTATGATTTCCCGAATAACAAGCTTTTTGAATTTACCAAACTATCAGTTTCACCCCTAAATGATTTTATTAGGTTGTTGTAATGATCTTGTATTTATTTTGTGCATTGTGTTTTTCTATTTTAGTTGTAAAAATTTGTATTCATCAATTCATGTCGAGATGTTGGAAAATCTGACCGAATCCGTAATTCTCCTAGGACCTTATTAGAATTATGTGTGAATTCAACCTTTTAACTAATTACGGGATTTTATAGTGTATATAGTTTTAAGTTGTCAGGTTTCATCCTGATTAGACTTGAATCTTAGAGTTTTTTTTCGTAAATATTATATTCGAGTTAATATGACCGTGTATTTATATCAGTGATGTTTTATTATGAATGAATTTCATATTTTTAAAAAAAAAGTAACTCACTTTTTTTTTTCCATTTAAAAGGTAGAGTCAACAAAATTCAAATTAATTTTGTTTGCTCCCACCTCTCTCAAAATTTAAACTCTAATGTATAGTTAAAAAAAAAAAAACAAAGGAAAAAAAACATGTTGCTTAAAAACCAATCAGTTAAACTCTTATTGATAAATAATGCACACTTGTATTGACTGAATCCTGATTCATTCACTGAAAGATATCTGTCTCACTCTCAGCAGAATTTTTTGATTTTTTTTCTTTCTGAATAAAAAAAAGAACAAGAGTGGATATATATTACATAAGATTAGCGTGGTGCTCGAGAAAATCTACAATATAATGGAGGTATCACGTCATTCGTGTAACAATCTAATTAATAATTGTCATGCATGCTAAAATATTAAAAAATAACTAAAATGGTGGATTTTAAATCTTACATGTCAGTTACTAATTTGTTGATGATACCATGTTAGAACAATAAGCACAAATTAGAATAATATTACCGTTCACCAATAATGCAAAAAGTGTAACTGGGTTGAGTCGCGGACTAGGTCGCTCTCTTTAAGACGTTTCGCGGCTCTGCCTTGATATTTGTGCTAGCAGTAATCGGCCCCGTCGTCTCCAGGATAAAACAAGCCCAGATAAACACTGTCTCAATCGATTTTGCACAAAACCGATTGGTATACTCACACCCAATAATTATTAGCTCGGGAACATCAAAAACAAAAATTTGGGAATTTTCTGAACTATATCGTTTTAGTGATTTTTCACGGAGTTTTCAAAAAGAAAAACTGACCCATTTAACATTCCCAAAATGTAAGACCCTGCACCTAACAACACCTCATTTCCAATTTAGTAGAATCCAGAAGAAGCAAATTGGAATCTCATATCGGAAGTACAAGCAAAATCATTACATTTAAGGCCATCCCAAAAAAAAAAAGGATTATGCCATCAACTACACCATATAAGGACCACGGCCAAGAGGGTCAAAAGCCAGGCTCTCAGGGCCTTGAATTTGGTTCATGAATTTGATTTCCAAATTCTGAAACAAGTTCTTATCATCTTTCTCCTTAGGAATCAGAGACCGTGGCAGCATGTCAACTGCCAATGCAGGTGGAAATCCTCTGAGGACATCACCAAGGCCACAAAAGCTTGGGAAAAAGTTTCAGCATTGCCATATTCAAATACAGGAGCCATGAAGAGAGCAAGAAAATGAAAACAGAACAAATTTGTATGAATGGCATAGGAGAATGAGAGGAGAGATGCTCTTCCAAGTTGCAACGTTAAAGATTGAACAGTTTTTGTTTCTATTATTATTTTCAAGTCAAATTAAAACTCATTAAAAATAATAATAACACCTTTAATATATTAACACCAATATTAAAAGTAGAATTTTGTAACTTAAACAAACTTAATAATAATTAGTGTGCAAAATAAATAATAGTTATTAGGCAAATTAAATAATTTCAGTTACTGAAATTATTATAATAATTTTTTTTTAAAAACTTCTCCGACATTAATTTCTTGTAACTATTTAAAAATATTAAAACTAATTTTTTTATAAAAATTCATATTTACAACAATCCCCCACTTGAATTTTAATAAAATATTTTATCGAACAATATAACATCATAAGGTCGTGCATAAATAAAAGTATCTTTCGACTTGAACTTTTATATAGTGTTGACGATTCAAATTATACTAGAGTAACTCGTAGTTTTGAACTCTATCTCTGACAACGTCACACACACAAACCTTTCAGGGTGTAGTCAAAAGCCCGAGCATTACGGCTGTGCTCGTATATCCCAGTATAGTGAATGCTCTAGAAATTTTTGCCTAAAATTTCATAAGAAGCGGCCACACTTCTACATTCACATAGGTGTATCTATCAAGAGTACTCATGTAGCTAGGTACTCTACTCTACATAGAGTATAGAACACATTAAGAGTTAAATAACTCATCCTTCTATCGCTTCAGGATATCATGCTCTCAGAATGGAACTCACAAATAAAAATAATAGCATGATTCATCATCACTTCATGACTTGTTATTACCCATTGAACCTATTTCTTGGGATCTCCAGTCATTAGGTCGGGTTACCATCATAAGTGACTGTCTAATGGCAATAGTCCCATTTTTTTCTAGGTATTGTATACATTCTCTCTGCTAGTCCTTTTATCAAAGGATCAGCTAAATTATCATCAGTTCGTACATGATCCATTCTTATAGCTCCAGAAGAGAGGTATTCTCTAACTGTACTGTGTATCCACAATCTCTTACTGTTATAATAACAGTTCTGAATATTTACAATAACCGCGGTACTATCACAATGGATCAAGACAACTGGTATCAGTCTCTCCCATAAAGGGTATCTAATAGCAAGTTTCTTAATCAAGCTGCTTCTTCACAAGCTGATGCTAGTGGTATCATCTCATACTTAAGGAAATATATCCCTTGGTAGCCTTGGAATCATCCGAAAGGGTGTTCCAATTAACATCGATATGTTCTTCAAGGACATCGGAAAACCTCTGATAATGTTATTCTAAGTACATGGTCCTTTTTCAGGTACCTTATAACCCTCTCAATAGCATGCCAATGCTCATACTAGGTCTACTAATAAATCTACATAGTAATCCTACGACATATGTAATGTCAGGTCTAGTGTAATAAAAATATAACGTCAGTTACCAATGTTATTCGCATACTCAAATTATCTAACATTGTCACCAATGCTCTTGAACAACTTTACACTAGAATCATATGGAGTACATGTAAATTTATTATTAGATTTCATTTTTTCTGACCTAGTAAATTAATTTCGAGAATTACACTAGTTTGTTCTAAGTTTTTTCATTACAGAATTAGAAGACAACATATACACTTTAACATAATTAACAACATGCATATAGAAATATAAGTATATCAATATAATAACATTTCACATGTTTTTAAATATTATAACAAATGTATTTGTCCATTTCATTCACTTTAGAAACATGAGTAAAATATTAGAGGTAGAACCCCCACTATTTCCAATTTATCATTGGAGGTCGAGCCCCCACTATTTCTTAATATCAAAGAAATATTTTTCATAGAAACAGTATGTTCATATCAATCAGAAAATTTATATATTTCTATAAATCTTATACTCAAAGTTCTAGGTTCTCAAACCTTCCATATTTCATCTTTATAAGATTTAAAGTTCACATCACCAGATCTAACTGCTATAATGGTTTAAGAAACAACTCATCACATTATCTTATTTACAGCTTCTACATATAACTCGAACATAGCAAAATCCTATCAGACATGACGGAAAACGACAATGCCTACCCACCATCCCTCGAATACACCAAACATGTTGATCTCAAAGATCGTAGTAACAAGTTGGTCTTCGGTAAAGTTCGCTTTTGGAGCAGAACTCTTTAACCGGTAGTTCCGGGAAAGGTGCCCTTGTTTGCTACAGTTGTAGCATATGAACTAACTATTATTATTTCTTGAGGGAGGTTAGTGCTTGTTCTGGTTATTTCAGTTTTAGTGATTATGGTTTTTAAAAATTAACCCATTAGCTTTCCAACAGTTTTTCAGATATGCATTGAGGTATTTTCTAAGGAATCACGATAAATCAACACCACATTCTTCAAGCAAAAGAAAATCGCAAATATCCCAATACTAGCTCACGCTGAACAAAACCATAAATGTTCTTCAAATATTAATTATTGTATGTATAATTAAAGCTACAGTCAATCATAAATGGCGTGCTCTAATTTCTCTACTTGTCAATCTAAAATCCACATGACAATATGAAATTCACATCACAGTAAAATTCTGTTAAAGCAAAGACCAGTTATGCATATATTTAAGACACTCTCAATGTTCCACATCAACAATGTAATTCTTAAAAAGACTATCTGATGCAACCAAAATAAATCATGATTTCAAGAACGATCTATTTTAATCCAAAATCATTCAAATCGGCAAACACATGTCTAATTCATTACAGGCAATATATACCAAATAAATTCTCAAATATTACTCACAGGATAAGTCTAAAAATTTCAGAATATGACATCAGGCTATCAATCTCAATAACCTATATATCCACTCATATTCTAGCAGCATTGAAAAATTTCAATTAATAGTTAATAGTCATCAATTAAATTATAAATGTATTTAAACATTTTCATGTAGCTTCTTGAAATTGTTGGCAATTCTAAATAATCATCTCTATAAATTAACAGCCATTTCACCATTGCCTATTCTAGAAGTTCAACAGCTTCATCAATCTAAATGTCTCATTCGCGCTCATAGTTAGAATAAATGATTTTATCAAAATTATATACTCAAACATGCATATTCAAATATCTCTCACATGCCTATCAATCCCTTAAAATTCATTTCATGCATAATTTACTTATAATTGCACCATAAAAACATAAATAATTAATCATAAGTAAATATGGCAGATTGAATACGTCTTAAAATTGTTAGAACAATAAGCACAAAATAGAATAATATTACCGTTCACCAATAATGCAAAAAGTGTAACTGGGTTGAGTCGCGGACTAGGTCGCTCTCTTTAAGACGTTTCGCGGCTCTGCCTTGATATTTGTGCTAGCAGTAATCGGCCCCGCCGTCTCCAGGATAAAACAAGCCCAGATAAACACTGTCTCAATCGATTTTGCACAAAACCGATTGGTATACTCACACCCAATAATTATTAGCTCGGGAACATCAAAAACAAAAATTTGGGAATTTTCTGAACTATATCGTTTTAGTGATTTTTCACGGAGTTTTCAAAAAGAAAAACTGACCCATTTAACATTCCCAAAATGTAAGACCCTGCACCTAACAACACCTCATTTCCAATTTAGTAGAATCCAGAAGAAGCAAATTGGAATCTCATATCGGAAGTACAAGCAAAATCATTACATTTAAGGCCATCCCAAAAAAAAAAAGGATTATGCCATCAACTACACCATATAAGGACCACGGCCAAGAGGGTCAAAAGCCAGGCTCTCAGGGCCTTGAATTTGGTTCATGAATTTGATTTCCAAATTCTGAAACAAGTTCTTATCATCTTTCTCCTTAGGAATCAGAGACCGTGGCAGCATGTCAACTGCCAATGCAGGTGGAAATCCTCTGAGGACATCACCAAGCCACAAAAGCTTGGGAAAAAGTTTCAGCATTGCCATATTCAAATACAGGAGCCATGAAGAGAGCAAGAAAATGAAAACAGAACAAATTTGTATGAATGGCATAGGAGAATGAGAGGAGAGATGCTCTTCCAAGTTGCAACGTTAAAGATTGAACAGTTTTTGTTTCTATTATTATTTTCAAGTCAAATTAAAACTCATTAAAAATAATAATAACACCTTTAATATATTAACACCAATATTAAAAGTAGAATTTTGTAACTTAAACAAACTTAATAATAATTAGTGTGCAAAATAAATAATAGTTATTAGGCAAATTAAATAATTTCAGTTACTGAAATTATTATAATAATTTTTTTTTAAAAACTTCTCCGACATTAATTTCTTGTAACTATTTAAAAATATTAAAACTAATTTTTTTATAAAAATTCATATTTACAACATATCACGTCACTCATATTTTCGTTGTATCAAATAATTACTCGTGGTGCTGAGGAACTTATTAAAAGATAAATGATACAGAATCTCTTTTAGACCATCCTTGATAAAATTTCGAGGGGCCCATTTATAAAGATATGGAAGCATTTTTTTTCTACAATGACCCATACAGTATACGAGGAATAAATAAATGTGCAGAGATGTAGAAATGTATTTCTGCAATGCCCATTTATACATTTATTTTCAGCAACTATAAGCTTGACATTTGTCTACAATGTATATGAGGAATGAATAAATAAATTAAAATCTCCAAAATAATCTTGGCCATCCCCATTGTCGTTATCAATTTAAAAAGGTAGATGACTGAAAAATCTCGATTCTTTTTTCAACAAGTCTCAGTCTCACTGCCGTGTTTCTCTTTCGTTAATTCTTTTCATGCTTCTCTTTATATATAAAATATATATATATATATATATATATAGTATATTACTGAAAGTGGCCTGAATTGCTTTATATATGTTAACAAATATAATGATGAAAGGTTGGCCCGAGGAGATCAATTTATCATGTTTTTCTTGAAAAAAATTCAATCATGTAATTCGTTTACAGGCTAATTATTTTACTTGCAAGTTATGGAGACATTATGTAGAAGGGAAAAAAGTTTATGATGCGTGTAGATATTATGAAGACACAAAATGTAAAAGAAACAAATTATGGTTCATTATTATGATATGGACGATATTTGAACCCTCAAAATAATCTTTATCCTGAAAAACATTTTTTTCCATTTCATTTGTTCCTTTTATCAATATAATTATTGTAGGTCCATTATTTATTGCAGAATAGTACTGCTATATGACAGCAAATTGCAGACCTAAATAACGGAAAAAAATTTTGGAAAATTTATTGAGCGTGGAATTTCTTCTTTGGCTGCTTTTGAAAAGTATAAAATGAAAGAAAGATCGAGCCTTTACGAAAGTATAGGGACCGGCTATAAAGGGTAGTAGTTATGGAGTCATTTCGAAATGATATATTAATATTTCTGCACATTTCCCATGACAGTGTGTGTTGGGTTTAGTTTTGATGGGTAATTTCCATAATAAAATATAGGGGTAATTTCTGTAAATTTCGGGTCGGTATGCGGTTTTGACTCATGTCAAACAGTTAACCGCCCAAACCGCAAATTTTGACTCGAATCGCGACCCGAACCGCCTAAACCACCGACCCGCGTTCAAATTAAATATTATTTTATATTTTTCTTCTTCTTTAACTATGAAAATTAAGATATTTAATGATATATAACAATATGTAATGAATAAATTTCTTCAATTATAATGTGAGAACACACAAAATTTTCTTTAAAAATTTATAATCCAAACCGCCGACCCGAACCGCCCAAACCGCCAACCCGAACCGTCGCAGTTTTCCTTATCAAATTTGCAGTTTCGTTTTCTAATTTCCCAAACCGCCAACCTGCGCGGTTTGAAGTAAAAAATGAAAAAATCGTCCCTAACCGCACCGTGAACACCCCCTAATAAAATATGTCAAATTGAGTTATAATGAGTCTTCAAGATGTGCGCTGATTGGATGACATTGCATGAAGATTTCAGAACTCATGTTCAAGTCGGGTTCGAACGCTTTACGTTTGTGATACTATTTGAACGAAAGCTTCTAAAGGCTCTGCATGCAAGTTGTATTCTTCACCCGTTCGAACGAAACCAGCCAAAGGATTCACGTTCGATGTGTGTGTGATAGGACTTTCGAACGAGATTGCAGCAGATCGTGCGTTAGTCATGTGTTCGAACGCCCTTGCGTATTTTGGTTATTTTGAATTTGTTTTAAAATGCTATGTAGAGACTTTAAAACCCTAACTATATAAAGAAAACCTTAACCACTTTACTCAGTGTTTGAAACACAAAACACAGAGCATTAATATTTATTATTTACTTTTGATTGAGAATTCATATTGAAGATTTATTGAATCTCATGTCTTCTTTCTTTTGATGGTTTCTCATTTGATAACCATCATAATACCAATCATAACCAATACTCTAAACATTTAGAGTTATAAGGTGGTGATTGGTAGTCAAACCTCCGGCATCGCGAGTTCGTGGATTGGATTCACTCAGAGACTCTAGAGATTCTGAAGAAGACTTATTGGTGCGTAGGGTTGGCAATCGACTGGTCCAGACCGAGTTTTGGTCAAGCCCTGGCCGTAGCCCATAAAATATATTAAAGCTCAAGCCCTCAATTATAATATCTCATTTCCTTATTTTAAAACCAAACATTATCATTTCAAACCTAACTAATCCTCACCACATTATTATCACATCTAACATGTTTATTTGTCCCTTAAACCAAATAAAACCATCACTCACCCATAACCCTTACAAACCACTGTTAGCGACAGAATCGCGTAATGGATTTTGACGATGCAACGAGAGTGAAGTCTTCGACGCACAAAAGCGAGACAATACAAAAAGATGCCGAAGCACACGATGGTGAAGAGCGAAGAATGTGAAGACTTGCATACATTGAAGATTTTATATGAAGTCTTAGTTTAGGGCTCTATTTGTAATATGATTTGAGCATTTAAGTGCCTAAGCTCATAGGAAACATGCATATTCACTTAGATGAATTAGGTTCATGTACAAAATGCATTAAAACCTTCATATTTGTATATTTGGTACAGAGACCGGCATACAGGTCCTTTACCGGTGTCCATACCGATGAGATGCTGGGTTTTGCATGCTCATTGGAACCGGTACAGACCTTACCGGTCCCATATCGGTCACCATACCGGTGGACCTGAGGAATGTACACCTACTGGAACCGGCACAAACAAAACCGGTCTCCATACCGGTGAGCCTAACGGCTAATTCCTTTACTGGAACCGGCATGACCTAAACCGGTCATCATACCGGTTACCATACTGGTCTAGCTCTTCATTATACACACGTATTAGAACCGGCAAGGACCAAACTGGTCACCATACCGATTACCATACCGGTGTCGATACCAGTCTAACGGCTAGTTCTTCAAACGATAATAAATCAGTTGGAGACCGGCATATCAGTCTCAGAAAGAGATGTTGGGGCTTTGCTTTCATTTTACTATAAATTGAAGCCACAATTCATTTTTGCCACACATGAGACATAATACACAACCTTCATATCATCTCATAGAGCAAAAACAAGAGTGTTTATAAACCTTCATAATCATATACACTCATACATCAAGCTCACACACTACACCTTCTTATACACTTTTAGTGAGCTTAGATCACTTGGGTAACCAACTCACGCAATCTTTTTTATCATTGTAGTGCCCAAAACACTTGTGGTTGTGAAATCTCATTGTTTGGGTAAATTGTAAAGGTTCGTGAGTGCGCCTACGTAGAAAAATCATTGTAAAGGTTTAGAATGCACCTTGCATAAAACTCTTGGTTGCAATGAGTCGTGGCAAAAACTCGGTTGATAATGAAAAGCTTCAAGCGCGGCTTGGGGGAGTGGACGTAGGTATTGTTGGCCGAATCACTATAAATCTCGGTGTCATTTTTCTCTATCCCTTAACTATTTACATATTGCAAGTTTGATTTATTTATATGCTTATATATTAGAAACTTGCATATAAGTTATTTATTACAATAGAGAAAATTGACCAAGGCTTAATCGGCAAATATACATAAAATCAACAAGAGTTTTAATTCTGCATATTTTAGCCGTAACCCAATTCACCCCCCTCTTGGGTATAGAGTTTGGTTTATCGCTATTGTTTGTAGGTAATTTCAGTTGGTATCAGAGCGAAGTACTTTCATCAAAGACTTAACCGTGCGAGAATAGATCATGGCATCTACAAGCAACTAATCAAATCTTGCCGAATGATTTTCAACAATTAGATCTCCATTTTACACCGGAACCGATTACAACTATTGGAAAATGAGGATGTTGAACTACCTTCTAGCCGTTGATCCGCCATCTTATTTGGTAATTACACGAGGTACAAAAGGGCCAACGAATAAGGATAATAATGGGTTTGAGATTCCAAAGCATACTCTAGAATGTGATAATGAGGATTTAAAACAAGCCTCACAAAATGCTAAGACACTCAACCAACTATTTTGTGCTATTGATCAGAGTCAAATAAACAAGCTTTCGGAGTGTGGAAATGCATATGATTTGTGGAAGTCTTTGGAAATGGTCAACGATGGCACAAGCCAAGTGAAGGAATCGAATATCAACCGGTTTATGTGCGAATTGGATAGTTTCAAGATGGAATCGTTGGAAGAAATTGATCACATGATTTCGAGATTCACAATCATCATCAATCATTTGGGCGCCTTGGGAGAAATAATTGGGCTAACAAATCAAGTGAAGAAAATCCTTAGATCACCTCCTAAGGAATATAGAAGCTACATCTCCTCCATTAGAGAAGCAAACGACATGAACACCTTAAAGTTGGATGATTTGGTCGGTAAATTATTCGAGTATGAAGTGGATATCAAAATGGATCAAAAGGAGGAAGATGAGAAGAGAACAATGAAAAATCTTACCTTGAAAGCAAGAAGAATAGATGACTCAAGCTCAAGTGAAGAGGATAGTGATGATGAGTTGGAAATAATAACCAACAAGGTCAAGAAGCTCCTCAAATCCGCAAAGCTTAAAGGAAAATCAAATATGGATGAAAAGAAAGGAGAAAAATGGTCGTGGAAGAACAAGAAAATTATTTGCTATGAATGCAACAAACCGGGTCATATAGTTATTGATTGCCCATTGAAGAAAATGAAATGGAAATCCAAGAAAAAGGCAATGAAAGCTACTTCAACTTGGAGCGATAGCGACTCCGGCTCATCCGAGGAGGAATAAGTCAAAGACAAAATAATAGCATTCATGGCTATCGAGGATGATGATTTTTTCTTTGAAAACGAAGTAGAAGAGATACACAACTCTCAAGATTATAATGATTTACTTGATGTTTTTAATGGCTTAAATGAGTTGTGTGATATGCTTAAAAAGAAATTAAAATTGGTTAAAAATAAGCATTCATCACTTAAAAATGATCATGCATCTTGTATGGATAAATTCCATGTGTTAGATAATGATATTATATGCTTAAAGGTCAAACATAAAAAAGAAATAGCATGCTTAAATGATGAAAATGCATGTTTAAAAAAGAAAAAGCTAGAACTTGAAAATGTCATATCTAATATGCCATCTAGCTCAACAATATGTGATTGCGAATCTAACTTGAATGAAAATATTTTATTAAACACAAATGTTATAGATTTGCAGAACATAGTTAGTAAATTTACATTGGGACAGAAAAATTTTAACATGCTAATTGGATCCCAAAAATATGTATTTAAAAGATAAGGATTAGGATATAGGCCTTATATTAAAAGAAAATTTTTGAAGAATTATTTTGTTAAGGCATCCAATTATCATGCTCATATTGCTATCAATGAAAATGCCACATGTCATGCATGTAATAGAAATGGACACAAAATTTTTGAGTTCATGAACAAGAACGTGATTAAAAATGCATGGATTCCTCAAGGAATCAAGTTTAACCCCCATGGACCCAAGTGAGGTTGGGTACCAAAATGCACTTGATAATTTTGTAGGGGGAGCTTTGGGAATGATCTTAAAGAGAATTGCAAATTGATCCCAAAGGCTCAAAGAAATGAGGAATCACAACGGTAATAGGTAAACTCCGTATTCACAGAAATATTGGTATTGTTTCCTCCAAATTGTATTTGTATGTTTATTTCAAATTGGTATAAATATTTTTTAAAGCATACAAGTGATTAGGAAATGTATTCAAACTTCTATTGGTATCAATTGTTCATTTGATATCATTAAATGTCTTAATCATAAAGTTAAACCCCATTTTGTATCAATAAGTATCACATTGAATTTATTAAGTTAAATAACATATATGTGAATACTTGACTGATTTGCATCGAATATGCCTTTGCCATGTAACATATTTTGAATGAAAATGAAATGCATATATGTTGATATAAATTTTAGGCTGATATCATGAAATACATATACATCAACATAATTTCCCATTGGTATAATGAAAAGCATGAATTTTTGATTAAATTGGTATCATAATTATGGGAAGAAATCATTGAAATGCATTAAACATTGTTCAAATTGATAATCATGGTATAATTTTTTGAGAATTACATTATGCATGATTTCTACATCTTATGGCAAAAAGAGTGAAATGCCAAAATGTGCATATTTTTAAATTTTGGTATCATCATTTAATACACATATTTAATAGGTATCTCATTTAAATTTAATTTTTTGCTTCTCCACTTTTTGATAATGTCAAAGGGGGAGAAATCATTTGGAATGAGATTAAAACTTGTTTTACCCTCACCCTTGGATTAAGGGGGAGTAATTGTATTAATGTGTTTGTCTAAGTATTATAGAGCTATTTTGAAGACAATCACATATTAAGGGGAGCTTATATTGAGGGGAAGAAAAATCGTCAACATTTAAACTCCTAGAAGCTCACAAGTTTTAAGGGGTTTCCATCATCAAAAAGGGGGAGATTGTTAGCGACACAATCGCGTAATGGATTTTGATGATGCAATGAGAGTGAAGTCTTCGACACATAAAAATGAGACAATACAAAAAGATGTCGAAGCACACGATGGTGAAGAGCGAAGAATGTGAAGATTTTATATGAAGTCTTAGCTTATGGCTCTATTTGTAATATGATTTGAGTATTCAAGTTCCTAAGCTCATAGGAAACATGCACATTCATTAGATGCATTAGGTTAATGTACAAAATGCATTAAAACCTTCATATTTGCATTTTTTTGGTACAGAGACTGGCATACCGGCCCCTTACCGGTGTCCATACCGGTGAGATTCTGAGTTTTACATGCTCACTGGAACCGGCATGGACCTTACCGGTCACATACCAGTGGACCTGAGGAATGCACACCTATTGGAACCGACACAAACCAAATCGGTCTCCATACCGGTCCCATACCGGTGATACTAACGGCTAGTTCCTTTACTGGAACCGGCATGACCTAAACTGATCATCATACTAGTTACCATACAGGTCTAGCTTTTCATTATACACATATACTGGAACCGACAAGTACCAAACTGGTCACCATACCGGTTACTATACCGGTGTCCATACCGGTTTGATGACTAGTTCTTTAAACGGTAATAAATCCGTTGGAGACCGGCATACCGGTCTCAGAAAAAGTTGTTGGGGCTTTGCTTTTATTTTACTATAAATTGAAGCCCTAATTCGTTTTTGCCACACATGAGACATAATACACAACCTTCATATCATCTCATAGAGCAAAAACAAGAGTGTTTATAAACCTTCATAATCATATACACTCATACATCAATCTCACACACACTACACCTTCTTATACACTTGTAGTGACCTTAGATCACTTGGGTAACCAACTCACACAATCTTCTTTATCATTGTGAGTGCCCAAGTGTGTTTTATAATTTCTTATACAAAACATTTGTGGTTGTAAAATCTCATTGTTTGGGTAAATTGTAAAGGTTCGTGAGTGTGCTTACGTAGAAAGCTCATTGTAAATATTTGGAGTGCACATTGTGTTGGGCCAGTTGTGGAACCCCTAGGGTCGGATCGGTGCCCCAGGTAGCGGAAATGGGTCTAACCCATGGATATCAAGTATGAGTGTAATTTTAAATCTTTTAATGAAATACTATATTCCATTAAGAGTGTACAAGAAAAAACCGGGACTGAATCGGAGTCCGGAAGCTCCCGAACGAAGCAAAACAAAAAACTGTGCGCATCAAGCGCATGTCGTGCGTGTACAGTGCACGCGCACTGTAGCGCCCAGGTGTGAAGCCTTTTTTTTTTGTTTTCTTTGTTCATTTCATTTATTAAGTATCAGCTCTCATTCCAGAGAGCTGGAATGAGAGCTTATACTTGGGTTCTCAACCCAATAAATTTCCGGTCTTCCATAAACACTTCAAAAACACCTAAAATTTATTTTTAATTTCAAAACCAACATAAACACATGTTATAGAATAAAAATCACGTTTTTTTTTTTCAAAATATCAAATATTTTTAGAAAAACATAAATTTATTCTAAATAAGTACTTGCGTAAATTTTGAATCCATTACACAAACCAAATTAGAATCCCAATAAGAAATGTCTCGTGAACAATTCTAGGTCACCCAACGGTGGTCAAGTGATTCTAGAATGGTAGCCATAACTCTAAGCTTTAATATAGAGTTCCAAACTCTAATTAATTGTTCCATGTCCAACATGAACATCTTTGACCTAATCACAAGCATGTTGTGTTTATACTTCTAAAGTATCATAACACAATTGATTAGCCTTATTCAACATTAAGCTATATGATCATGCATCTAATACACAAATAAACATAGCTTAGGAGAAGATCAAACATTACCTAGTAAACTTGATGCAAGATCCAATCTACTTCTCCTTATTGAAATTGTTGGAGAACCTCCAAGGTGTGCAAGCTCGACTTCAAGATCCAATCTTGATTTCCAACGCAAGTAAGCTTCACTTCAAGATCTAATCTTGATTTCTCCCTAATGAAATGTTTTAGAGACCTCACAAGCTTCTCTAAACAATTCTCTAACTTAGGCTAATCTCTCTAAGAATTTGCTTATATTTTTTACTTGTAATTAAAATCTTCATAAAACTTGCTATTTATAGCAAAACTTAGGCAATTTTTAATTAATAAAAGTTGTAATCAACTTTTAAGTGGGCTTAAACTAATTTTTCGTCCAAATACGTATAATTAGGTGTGACTAATCTTCATTGTCTCCCACTTAGATTTAATCCAATTAAATCAAGCCAAATAATAGGAAATGAATTAGTTAAATGTTTGCCACCTTGATTTAATCCAATTAAATCAAGCCAAAACCACATATTATTACATACTTACAATTACCATAATATCCTCAAATGGTATAGATAATTATGATTTTACAATTAAGTCATTGTGTAATTATTGAATTAATCCAATTAGGTGAAAGTAAATAATCAATGTTATCCAATAACACTTGATTATCTTAGTTGATAATTATAATATCGAATATTATCTTTTATCAAAATTAATCGGCTACTCAAGTGCTCAACGAGTACACTTCATATTGGACTCTCTAAGTTCAGACATGTTCGTCATATAAGCCTAGCTAATATGTACGCAATTCGGCCACCTCCGAATTCGCGAAGAACACGAACGACCTTTCTGAACTATACAAGTCGAGGTCATCACATATGTTTAACAATCTCTCCGTCGTAGGCTATCCGAGTTGTGCTTAGGAAACATAGAATATACCGTCAAGTTTTCGAGACGCACATTTCATGTTGACATGTCCACGATTCTTTATAACTGATGCGATCCACCCTAGGTGATCGACTTTGGCCAAAGATTTAAGAATCATGACTTTACTCACATGGATACCTAAACCCCTTATGGTACACATACGGGCCGACGAATCCTATCTTGCTTCACACTTGATTACTGAGTGCATCGATCCACACCCAACGAATATCTAGAGGCCAGACCATGAAAGGTTTCTGACATACATGGCATCTAAGTGTGGAGGATCTCACACAAAATCAATGTTATCCTGTAGTCAAAGGATTACATATGTTACTCGACTCGAGAAGATTCCTATTGATGGTGGTGTGTACTTCCAACTATTAGGAATCGCCCGTGAGTCATTTAGTATTCGATGTATTCGCTACAACGAATACCCACATGTCTATACGAGTTTCCAAAAACTATTGGAACTCCAGTTCCAATATACGACATGTGCTAGTCTTCTAGGTTATAGGAATTCGACCGTATTCCAAAACCAACGACTAGGAATATTTACTTTAAAAATAGTTTACATCTAGTGTCAAAACTATTCTAAGGTCGGTGTTATTCTTAGCATATCTATACATCAATCTAATACGCATAATGACAATACCATTAATGAGGTATGAAATGAAAATTATAGTTATTTTATTAATAAATAATAAAATGTACAACTAAGATTGGCACTCCAAGCACCAACTCCATCATCTTGCATAAAAATCTTGGTTGCGAGTGAGCCACGGTAAAAACTCGGTTGATAGTGAAAAACTTCAAACGCGACTTGGGGGAGTGGACGTAGGCATTATTAGTCGAACCGCTATAAATCTCGGTGTCATTTTTCTATATCCCTTAACTATTTACATATTGCAAGTTTGATTTATTTATATGCTTATATATTAGAAACTTGCATATAGGTTATTTATTGCAATAGAGAAAATTGACCTAAGGCTTAATCGGCAAATATACTTTCAATTCCGCATATTTTAGCCGTAACCCAATTCACCCCCCTCTTGGGTATAGAGTTTGGTTTATCGCTATTGTTTGTAGGTAATTTCAACCACCACCATTTCTATTAATGCAACACCTTAGCTTTTATCTCGTTTTTATTAAGATCCAAGAGGGGAGAGAAGAGAGAATTTAGAAGACAATTTCCAGTGATTTTTAGATAGAGCAAATTACAGGGAGTTTTAGAGAGAGAAATCGAAACCAGTAGATAGAGAAATAACTAGAAAGAGAGAGTGTGTCCATAGAGAGAAAATGCTTCATTCATCGTCGTCCGATCTCCGATTCCGACAAGTGACCATATATGAAAAATTATTTCGACGAGATAAATCCAACGGTATCGATCCGCCGCCGAGAAGACGCCTCACGCGCCGCTTCGTTGCTACTTCATGCGCCCACTCGTCGCCGTGCATGTACGACACCTCCTCGACCCGAATTTTTCCCTCGTCGAGATATGCTATGTGGACACTTTGTTTTCCTAAATCTGACCTTCGATTGTTGATAAACGAGCCAAAAATGGTAGTTATTGTCGTTTGATCATTCGTCGGTAACCACTGTTCTTTAGCCCTCACCACCACCATCATTGTGATCCTTGTGACGTATAATGACCATTGGTTCCTTCGTTGTGAGATTTGGAGGTCGTTAGAACTTGGTACGTGATTATTACTGTTTTGGGAGTGTAAATGTAAGATTTTGAAAGTTTTGGACTTAATTGCATATTGGCATAATTAGGGGATAAATCTATAAATTCTATTTTTCAGAGGTTCATTGGTAATATTTGAGAGTTTCAGGACTAAATGAACATATTAGAAAAATTTGGGGGTTAAATTTGAAATTTAGAAAGTTTAGGGAAGAAATCATAATTTTAGCAAAATTAAGAGACCTGATCATAATTTTACTTTTTTTTAAGATATTAGCGAGGATATAGACATATAGAGGAATTTTGTGTGGATTGAGGTAAGTATAACGCACGATGTCAATATATATATATATATATATATATATATATATATATATATATATATATATATATATGGGATATTTATTGAGTTACTAGAGGCATGAGAAATAAATTCATGATTGTTGAGATGAGATTGATTGATTTAATGTGAGATGTGAGATGTGATTGTATTAGATGATGTGTGATGTTATGTTATGCTTCTGGGTTTTGTATAATAATGGTTTAAGATGAGATGAGTTGAAATGATGTGAGAGATGAGATGAGATTTGATAAGAGAGCTCATGAGAGACTATGCGATGTTATACATAATTAGTGGTGGAGCGTGTTTCAGTTCCCACTTACACATTAATGCAGTATGAGATGATGAGAAACCTTAGGAGTTATGAGGTACCTCTTATTGGTTTCAATCCACTATTATATCGGACTCATATTAGCAACCATGTTTGATGCATGTTTGTACTGTTGTGAGAATGATTGCTTGAGAAGATGTTTATTATAGTATATATTATTTTCAAATATTATCACACACACACACACACACACACATATTATATATATATATATATACACATACATAGATATTTGTTTGGGCCAAATTTGACCCAGGGGCAATGTCGACCTTTACTTCAGGCCCAAGTTGCCATCACAGATTCACTCTCTTATGAAGCCAGAATTTAGGTGTGTCGGCCCAAAAATTCGCAGGCCCACACCAGTACAGATCCAAGACCCACCATCCGTTAGCCCACGTAACGCCCAAGGTCATAAACACCATTCATGAACCCATCCGTTCCAGACTACAAACAGGCAAAATGCAGTAATAGCTCCTCATGAAGTCGATCTAACGGACGAGCAATCAATAGCAATAAAGACACACATAATTACAACAGGTAGAGAAAAAAACATGACTCGAGGAGGAAAAGGGGACTCTGATAGCTCAACCACATTCAACGTCTGGCTCTCCTACTCATAGCTTTGGGACATCCTAAAGCTCGCCACTCCTGCCACTTACCGCCCTCACGGCATTCAACGGAGTTCAAGGTAGCATCTAACATTGACCTTCCATCTATTACTACCTTTGTTCATTTAATGACTTGAGCGTCGGAGTGCCCCCGGCACCCACCACACCGGTGGGTAGAACTTCCGCTCATTCTACCTTTGTTTTGCAGGATCGCTAGCGCCCCAAACTACAAATTCTCGATTGTGGACCTCGGGCGAAAACCAGCGTCCACAATTTGGCGCCGTCTGTGGGGACTTAGCGATTCTTAGCAAGCAAAGACATCTTTATCTACAACCCTTTCACACATAACGATCCATGGGTTGATTGTCATCAACCTCTTTCGACATGTGAAATTATGGTCATCTTCCTTAGAATGCATGGATTGCCTTCAGCTTCATACTACGTGATTGGACCGTCTCTTATGGATTTCCTTAGAATGAATGCACGGTGTCCCAGTCTACGTACCCGAATGAAGACTTGGCATGGACATCGTGGTCAACATTACCAGGTATGACTTGCACTTTTTAAGAATCTCTCAGTCGACATTAGTAAGATATTAGATTTATAATTGGTGTTATAACTTGTCATGGGTGTCCCAGTCGACACTATAATTTAAAACTAGATAATTATTATGGATGGCATAATCGACATTTGCAATGTCTGACATAAGACTAGTTAGGGATCTACCACTCGACATCAGTATGTTGTTGAGGGAGCCCCAATTGACATCACTATAAATATAGCTAGTCACTTACTTTAGATTCCGTTTGACACTACATTCGACATGTATGACTCCTTTGGTCTTTTGACCCATGGTATGGGTATGATCCGAACTTTCATCATGTCTAATGAAATAAAAAGTATAAAAGTATAAGGGACATATCCCAGGAAAGGTACAACTTACAAAGTTAAAAAAAATATACAAAGTAAAAAAAAAGCCCACACAGAATATATGAAAACTAGCCCCACGAGCATATGAACGTTCAGCCTTCTGGCCGGTGCACCGGCCCAGTCCAGTAACGAGGGCACCTGATCAGCCCACGGATGCAAGATAAGCAAGCTGTCGGACGTAAAACAACGAGCCCACAAAACGAGACACGTGATCAGCCTACATGCATAAGCCCTCATTATGTCGGCCCAACCGACAGCCCTAATGCAAACACTTACAGCCCACATGCAAACCCATCAATGCCCAAGACGCTTGATCCAATCGCACGCCTGCCCCACCATTCACACGACAAACATTTCACACGACATATAACCATTGGGCCCAGCTAAACCAAATTTGGCCTATGGAAATATCAAAACAGTCGAATGAGATATTGTCCCACATCGATCATTGTAAGCCAAAATCAAGAAACCACACAAAGACCCACCCTCTAATTGCAGAAAGCTCAAAAGCAAGACTATGTGTAGAGCAAAAGTGCTCATAACAGGCCACTCTGCCAAGCTGCCAAAAGCCCGTGCCCTAACAACAAACCTGCCAGCCCACTACTTAATATCCTGGTCGACCCAAGAGGAGTTAACCCAGCCCATGATTTCCCACAAAATTAAACCACAATACTAATGCCGTCGACCAGCCAGAGATCAAACAAAAAGCCCAGAGGGCACAAACTTGCCCACTACTCAAAGCCCATTCAATCCCTCTATTATATAGAGCATCTTCATGCAAGAGTCATAGCAATTATTTATCCCACATCGCCTGGGAAGCTGCCCTTCAAGCAAGACACACGCAAGTAACAGGCTCTGATCCTTGTGGTCGTGGGTCCAACCCTCATTGTTGCTCTTGAACAGATCAATGAGCCAAAGTTACTCTCCGATAAGCCCCTCAGTCTACCACTTCAGGATGTGTACAAGATTGGTGGTATTGGGACTGTTCATGTGGGTCGTGTAGAGACTGGTTTCATCAAGGCTGGTATGGTTGTGACATTTGAGCCCTCTGGACTAAGAAGATAAGTCTATTGAGATGCACCATGAAGCTCTCCAGGAGGTGATTCCAGGTGACAATGTCAGATTCAACGTGAAGAATTTCGCTGTTAAAGATCTCAAGTGTGGTTTTGAAGTTTCCAACTCCAAGGATCATCCCGAAAAAGAGGCTACAAACTTCACCTCACAAGCCATCATCATGAACCACCCTGGTCAGATAGAAAACAGATGGTCTGGTAAGGAGCTTGAGGAGGAGCCCAGATTCTTGAAGAACGATGATGCTGGACATATGTCAGACTGTTGCTGTCAAAGTCATCAAGAGTGTTGAAAAGAATGATCCAACTGGTGCCAAGGTCATCAAGTCTGTAGCGAAGAAGAAGTGAACCAGATCAATTAATTTTGCTTCATCTGCGGATGGTCTCGATTTCAATGGTTGCAAAAACTTGCCATTACTCGACAGTTGCAAAGCCATTACACGCCAATCGACTGCTTGCACGGTGTCAATGATCCTACGAGAGAGAGAGAAAAACTGGCCATGTATCGGGCATATGGGACGCAGGTTGGCTTCTCCAAGGTCGAGTCGACAGGCGCACGACAAGAACAGGCCAAGTCCCACACGTGAAAGGCACACTAACACCACTTGAAGAAAGATGCCCACATGAATAAGCAGCTTGGGAGCCTGCGCTTGACAGCTAGACCACTCGCCCAAGCCCCTGCTTTCTCTGCCAGCCCATTCGACCAACCCATGAGAGAAGCATGCCGAAAATAAACAAGCCACGTTGCCCGTGCATACCTCCAAAAACGAGCAAGTCCCAGCCAACATATATCCCTCCAGCCGACACATTTGTATCTCCTTACTGAGGTGGATCTAGGAAGTTGGGTTCACTAAATTCCATGATTCTGCACAACTGAATTAATCTCCCTTCAGCAGTATCATCACCAACTACCCTATTTTCAACTGGGGGTTCGCGTGTCGTCTAAATGATCCAAACAGGGAGAAGTTGTTCTGGCCGAAACTAGATATCAACTGTCTAGTCAGAAAGGGCTGTTGTTTTGAGCTCGTCTCAATTGTCAATCACAGTGCATTGAGCGATGAAGACCATGAGTATGGAAAGTCAAAGAGGTCGACTAAACCAGATTTGTTTCCAAGATTTTCATTAAAAATCATTTGTGGCATTTCCTCGAGCGGTCGGTAGGCTCCAAAGAATATTACAAAGTTGCCCAGTCAATATAACTTTCAACAAGCTTCGTATAGCTACACGCTAACTTAAAGAAAGTTCCATGCCATGTGTTGCCCAAGATCATATGTAATCTCAACAGACCGTTCCAATGAGACCTAAAACAAGCTGAAATCGACAAGCATGGGAGCCCACAAGCGCCATACCGTCATCTTCAATCACAGGCCATGAGCAATCCCAAAGTTCACTACCTACAATTCAAATGAAGACCACACTACATGAAAATGTCGAATCAAGGAGAATGTTTGCAAAACAGTGGTAGAAGATTGCAAAACAAGTAACTAAATGGCTGAAATTTGGGCACCTGTGAAGCAGGTACATTATGAGAAGCACGCTACCTTCAAGCTTGATTCTACCAAGAACGTATCCAAGAGAAGCAGTAAATAGAGAGCCCAAAAGCTCAATAGAACTAAACTCCACAATCTCAGCTTCTCAAATTAAGCAAGAGTCGACATTCACCAATCCAACACACTGAACTCAAACTCCCACATCGTCTGTTGCAAAGGGATCAAAAGAAAGAAAACAATCACGGTACTCAGAGAGTGACCGAAATCGCCTCACTCAACAACTATGGCCAAAACCTAAAATGACCAGCAACCGCGAAAGAATAGATTCATTCGTTCTCACTCGACAAAGCACACTGCTTATACAAGAATCCACTTGACGTCAAGTACAATCGCCTGATTAGAAGTCAGATGCCCTATTCAAATAACCTAGCTTCACATCCATGGGCGGTCCCATTCGAAATTGAAGAAGATTCCCCAAAGAATAAAATGAACCCACATACCCATTCCACGAGTCAGATGCAAAGCTGTCGAACAACTAGTCCACACGACAGTCCACTACTCGCACGGACGCAGATCTAGACCAAACTGAACTCAGGGCTGTAAATTGAATTGAACCTGCGACCCCAAGGAACCATAGCTTCTTTGAGTCGATGAGGAGAGAATACGGAGGCACAAACAAGAGTGAGTGGTGAGGAGTTTCCATGCCACCTTCGGCATCAACGCCACTACCACTATGTTTAACTCCTCGTTGATCGATCGTGCGAAGGGCTTTAAAATTAGGTCGGATGATGTAGCCCTCACGCATCTGTCGTGTGGAGCTGAGTCATCTGTGATAATCGAACGACAGGAAGTGACGCAGAAAGGAGCACTTCAATTAATCAAGCTGAGTATGAGAGTGAGGCTACCCATCTGGTTTGTTTGGTCTATGAATTAGTACTTTTTAGGCTGCTGTTTTGTTTGGAGTATGAGCTGTTAGTTCAACTACATGGGTCGGATTTCCAAAGTCTGGGTTGGTTTTGAAAGTCTGGAATGAATGGCTAATTTATGGCTTCTATCCAGCCTGCTGAGGTCTTCCAACGTGACCACGGCCCATGGAGTGTGAGGATGGAGTGGGCCTGTTTTGAAGATAAACCTTCATAGACTCGTATGACTTAAATCTTCCTGGATTCATCAAGTCCAGTCGACTGGGGACATCCCCCATGGACTCATGTCGAGTCAAGTTATAGACATGGATTACACATGTCGTATGACTTACATCTTCATGGACTCATCAAGTTCAGTCGACCGGGGACACCCCGATTGACTCATGTCGAGTCAAGTTGTAGACATGGAATACACATGTTGTATGACTTATATCTTCCTGGACTCATCAAGTCCAGTCGACCGGGGACATCCCCCATTGACTCATGTCGAGTCAAGTTGTAGACATGGAATACACATGTTGTATGACTTATATCTTCCTGGACTCATCAAGTCCAGTCGACCGGGGACATCCCCCATTGACTCATGTCGAGTCAAGTTATAGACATGGATTACACATGTCGTATGACTTACATCTTCCTGGACTCATCAAGTCCAGTCGACTGGGGACATCCCCCATTGACTCATGTCGAGTCAAGTTATAGACATGGAATACACATGTTGTATGACTTATATCTTCCTGGACTCATCAAGTCCAGTCGACCGGGGACATCCCCCATTGACTCATGTCGAGTCAAGTTGTAGACATAGAATACACATGTTGCTAGACTTATATCTCGACCTTCATCTGGTTCAATCAATTGGGCACTTCCCCAATGGCTCTAGTAGAGTCGATTTCATTACCCCGACCATCATCTGGCTCGGACAACTGGGTACTTCCCCAAATGGATCTTGTAGACTCAAGTTGATAACTTGACATTCGTTTGGTTCAATTAGTAGGCAGCATCAACGCTCGAGTACACCAACATAGTATGGCATCGTCCCAAGCGACTCCTGCGTCAAGTACTCTCCAAGCCAAGGACTCATTGACTTAGAGAGTAGGGGACAAACTGTTTGGGCCAAATTTGACCCAGGGGCAATGTCGACCTTTACTTCAGGCCCAAGTTGCCATCACAGATTCACTCTCTTATGAAGCCAGAATTTAGTGTGTGTCGGCCCAAAAATTCGCAGGCCCACACCAGTACAGATCTAATGACCCACCATCCGTTAGCCCACGTAACGCCCAAGGTCATAAACACCATTCATGAACCCATCCGTTCCAGACTACAAACATGCAAAATGCAGTAATAGCTCCTCATGAAGTCGATCTAACGGACGAGCAATCAAATAGCAATAAAGACACACATAATTACAACAGGTAGAGAAAAAAACATGACTCGAGGAGGAAAAGGGGACTCTGATAGCTCAACCACATTCAACGTCTGGCTCTCCTACTCATAGCTTTGGGACATCCTAAAGCTCGCCACTCCTGCCACTTACCGCCCTCACGGCATTCAACGGAGTTCAAGGTAGCATCTAACCTTGACCTTCCATCTATTACTACCTTTGTTCATTTAATGACTTGAGCGTCGGAGTGCCCCCGGCACCCACCACACCGGTGGGTAGAACTTCCGCTCAATCTACCTTTGTTTTGCAGGATCGCTAGCGCCCCAAACTACAAATTCTCGATTGTGGACCTCGGGCGAAAACCAGCGTCCACAATATTCATATTTTGTTGGTGAGGTCATGCTGAGAGTATGAGTGCTTTACTTATTGAGCTCTTTAAACTCACTCTCATTTTTCCTAAAACATTCAGGTAGTTCACGAGCACACCAATAGCAGTACCGGAATTTGATCCACGTGCCACAGTCGCATTTCAGGTTGGTTCAGACATTTAAGACATTATTTTCATATTTTTTTAGAATTGTGTTGTAAACCTTAATACCAAAGACTTTATTCGGTGATTTACTAAATTGTAATTTAAGAATCATTATTTTCTTTGCATATATGTTTGTATTGTGTGACATGTAGAATGCTCAAACTAAAGAAATTTGTGAACCCTTTTCTAGGGTTGGGCCCGCTCTAGGGAGAGGGTCGTGACATCAAAAATCATGTTCAATTATGAAACGGCTGAGCCCGGCCCTAGCCCATTTCATATGGGGCTAGATTGGGGCCGAGCCCGACCCTAAATTTTTTTAAAAAAATATTAATTAAATATTAGTATTTTTTAAAAAAAATGACATAATCTCACCATAAAATGATTTTTTTTAAAAGTTTACACCATGTAAAATACATTATAAGTTCTAAATATTAAAAAAAAAATTAAGAAAGTAAAAAAGTAATACCAATACAACTTAAACAAGCTTAAAAAATAATAATAAACCATAAAACTCTACACAAGTATATTAAACAATATTAATAATAAATAATTTTGAACTGCAAACATATAATTTTGCAAACATATATATATATATATATTAAAAATTATATGTAATAAAGGGTCGGGTTGGGACTATTATTTTAAAAGCCCTCATCCGGCCTTTTAACTAAAGGGCCTCATTATTTAAGGCCCTAATCCTAATTTTTTTCTTAAGGACTGGGCTAAAGCCCTGCGGGCCCGGTCTGACTTGGGCCTAATTGCCAAGCCTATTGGTGCAGACTCGATGAGTTCTTTTGGTTATTACAGTAGAAGTATTTGAGTCGGTAAAATTATTGTCATAAGTCTTTTAACCATCACTGTACGTTTTTCTCTGTCAAGATTTTTCCACTCTGTCAACAAATCTTAGTGTTGATTTTGTTGGTTGCTTGTTTACTTTCTGCGTTTTATTATTGCATTGATTTTTATTGTGGCAATTGATTTGACTTATGACGTTTAGACTTAACAATAAAAATTCTACCCTAGACTTATCTTAGATATGGTTATTTTACAATTAATTATGCTGTTTACACCTAATTGCCCCATTAATGTATAGGATTAAATCCTTAACGTAATTTTCTGTGTCCATAGTTGAATCGAGTATTAGATATTATTTTAAGATTTTTTGTCCTAGTTTTAGATATAGTAAATATGAATTTTTGTTATTTAGATCGCCATTAAATCCTTCATTGAATCTGAAATTATACCATGTTATTGAATAGTTCAGCATGTACGTATAATCGGCATCAATTTTACTCTAATTATTCAGCTTTACCTCAATTCTTAATATTAGGATTATGTGTTGAATTGAGTTTATGCTGAACACGAAATTAAAAGTCATGATTTATCTAATATAAATATTAAAAACTTAACTCAGTCCTGAATTTTAATTTGAATTTTAATTGAGGTCCTGGGTTCGAATCTAAGAAGTGTGTTTTTTATAAGAGTCTGTGACAGTCGGAGGTTTTACCTGCTCCATTTAAACCCAAAATGAATGATTTGGCGGCGTATTTTCCAACGATTCAAAAAAAAAACAGATAAATAAATTGATAACTATTTTAAAACAAAATCCACTTAATAATATTCTTAGTGGAATGGTTGTATTACCTTCTTATATTAGAGACTAACGCCAACATATAATCTAAAACAAAAAGGGGAGAGAAATGGGAAACAGCATGGCCAAATTCCACGAATCATGGCTACTGTCAAAAGTTGAATCCCCGAAACTGAAGTCCTTGGACAATTTACCCCCAAATTATAATATAAAAACAGACAAACGTGACGTCAGGATTAGCTCAAATACACGTTAGACATTTCATAGATCAAAATGCTTCTATAAATAAGACAACCAAGCTCTCGGTTCTTGAACAAACCCAGAAGCCGAACTCGGAAAACAAAAAATGATGTTTCCAAGCGATTATATTCTTCCATTACTTTCAGTCCTTTTGTTATCATCAGCATCATGGACAAGTTCAGCTTCAGTTGAAGACAGTTTTATCCATTGCCTCAATTCCAATTCTAAGCTTTCAGTTCCTTTCTCAACCTTTTGCAATCAAAGCACCTCTTCCTTTGGTTCTATCCTCCAATCCTCTGCTCAAAACCTCAGGTATTTGGCGCCTTCAATGCCAAAACCTGAGTTTATTTTCACTCCTTTATACGAACACCATGTCCAAGCCGCTGTCATTTGCTCCAAACAACTTGGAATCCATCTTAGAGTTAGAAGCGGAGGCCATGATTATGAGGGTCTCTCTTATGTTTCCGAAATTGAAACACCTTTCATTATCGTAGACCTTGCCAGGCTTCGTGCCATCGCGGTTGATATTGAAAGTAACAGCGCCTGGATACAGGCTGGTGCCACGAATGGTGAAGTTTATTACAGAATTGCGGAGAAGAGCAAAATCCATGGCTTTCCCGCTGGTCTTTGCTCAAGCTTAGGCGTTGGTGGGCACATAACAGGCGGTGCTTACGGCACCATGATGAGAAAATACGGCCTGGGAGCTGACAATGTCCTGGATGCCCGAATAGTAGACGCTAACGGAAAAATTCTTGACAGGGCAGCTATGGGAGAAGATCTATTTTGGGCAATCAGAGGAGGTGGAGGAGCAAGCTTTGGAATTATTCTTTCCTGGAAAATTAAACTTGTTCCTGTTCCGGAAACTGTGACAGTGTTTACGGTAACCAAGACCCTGGAACAAGGAGGCACAAAAGTCCTGTACCGATGGCAACAAGTCGCAGATAAACTTGATGAGGATCTTTTCATCAGAGTTGTTATACAACCGGCAGCAATTCCTGGACAACAAGGTCAAAGAACTATCAGCACTTCTTACAATGCCCTGTTTCTTGGTGGAGCTGATAGACTTCTCAAAGTAATGCAAGAGAGCTTCCCGGAATTGGTATTGACCCAAAAGGATTGTATCGAAACAAGCTGGATCAAATCTGTGCTTTATATTGCTGGTTATCCAAGCAACACGCCGCCTGAAGTCCTTCTCCAGGGAAAATCAACATTCAAGAACTATTTCAAAGCCAAATCAGACTTTGTTAGAGAACCCATTCCTGAAACAGCCCTTGAAGGGCTGTGGAAAAGGTTATTTGAAGAAGAAGGTCCATTGATGATATGGAATCCTTATGGTGGAATGATGAGCAAGATCTCAGAATCTGAAATTCCTTTTCCTCACAGAAAAGGAAATTTATTCAAAATCCAGTACTTAACTAGCTGGCAAGATGGAGAGAAGAACATGGCAAAGCATATTGAGTGGATCAGGAGGCTGTACAATTACATGGCTCCTTATGTTTCAATGATGCCCAGGGCGGCATATGTGAATTATAGGGATCTTGATTTGGGCATGAACAAGAAGAATAACACAAGTTTCATTCAGGCTAGCGCTTGGGGCTCAAGGTATTTTAAGGATAATTTCAACAGGTTGGTGAGAGTGAAGACCAAAGTTGATCCTGATAACTTTTTCAGGCATGAACAAAGCATTCCTCCACTTCCATTGCAAGAAGGCAATTGAAGGGTTTGAGTACTGTGTGGCTGGTACTAGTAGTTAATTTGTATTAGACATGATGTGTTTGGTTAATTAAACATAATAAAAATGTTAGATATATCATTTATTATCACGGCTTTAAATGTTGTGGAAATGAGATGAAATGTTTTATTTAAGAGAAAATTTAAGAGACTGATTGACTTATTAGTTGTCATGGGCCCGATATTTGAAATGCACGATGCCACTATAAAGACAACATATTGACATATCAAGAGAAGTTGGGGCCTTAGGCAAGCATCTTAAATCAAATCAGGTTGAAAAATGAATTAAGATATCAGAATATGAAATTTCATTTCCTCGCAGAAAATGAAATTTAATTTGTGTAACATTCAGTATTTATTGCAGGGAACTGGTGATGGTAAATTACGGATCCGGATCCGGATACGGGTATTCTCCATGCGGATATTCTGATTCATAAAAAAATTCACATTTTTTCTTTTATTTTCAAATTATTTAATTTTAAATACTTAAAATTAAATAAAATAATATCTCTAAATAAACATTAATAATTTAACATTTGAAATAACATTTAAAATTCAAAATACATCAAAAATAATATAAATTTAAGTATGAAATTATATAAAAATAATCATAAATAAAAATAATTTTTATTATATTATGTGTGAATCCGGATTCACTTGAATCCGGATCCAGATTCACATGGATCTTTAAAATTTATATACATATCCGAAATAAATTTGGCATCCCTAGTGAAAAGTGAATGGAGTAAGGAATCTAACAGGCATGTAAATTAAATGGATCAGATCCTTAGATAAATACATTAAGCCACTTGTTTCCATGTCAATGTGACTGTGAGAAGAAAATCTTCTATATAAATATGGACAATGATCGTATCTTTTTATACTATCATCTAATAATATGTGGTATATAACTAACTATCTTTTACTTTTAGTGTTCATGGGGCTTCCCGATTCTAGTGGGTCTCACTAGATGATAATACAATGAGAGAGAATAGACAAAAAAAATTAAGAAAATGATCTTTATCCCTTTTTGTTATCAATACTATTACTAAATTGTTTTAAATCACTCAAAAAATACTTAAGAAACACTCTTATGGACGTGGTTAAACAACTTATAATATTATTTATTTTATTATAAGAGAGGGAGGGACGTATCATGCTTGTGGCAGATGGTTAGTGAATATTGATTGACACATTGCGATCATGCAACCACCACCATCATTGGAACATGGAGCTCTTTTCACACCTACATGACCTTTTATATGTAACTCTAAATAATCATTTGATCAAATCGTGATATATATATATAATTAAATATGTATAGAGACATACTGAGTTCAGTGAAGATTCTCATCAAATTGAGCAAAGATTTATCTTAGGCATCATCAGGTTACATTTGCTGGATGATCATAGAGACTCAAAATAAGGAAATGGTTGTTGGGGAACGTTATTTGCCAGCTGAGGCGTAAATAAATCACAAACTACTCTTCCATTTAATGTATTATCATCCTCTGCATTGGAATTATCAGCTTCCTTTTCTTTGTTTACAACTTTAATCTAGCAGCAAGTCCATCAATACACAGTATTTAAGATCTCACTCAATCTGAAATATTCTACCCCGTCAAGACAAAACAAATCAGATATATATACCAAAATCGATAGAAAATATCAGGGAGTTAATATGAAGAACATTATTCTAGTGTCTCTCCTTTTGCTTTTAGTTTCAAGAGCAACTTCCAGTTCAGTCCAATAAGATTTCATACATTGCATGTCAACTCAATTCAGTGCTTACACTAGAAGCTTTGAAATCATTTACACTCCAGATTCTTCTTTATATTCAACTATCTTGCAGTCTATTTGCAGAATCCTAGATACTTGAATGCCACAACCCCAAAACCTGTCCTCATAATTACACCTTTCCATGAGTCTGAAATCCAGTCAGCTGTTTTTTGTAGCAAAAAACATTACTTACAAATCATGGTTCGAAGCGGCGGCCATGACTATGAAGGCATGTCTTACCTCTGCCAAACCCCATTTATCATCATTGATCTCATCAACATGAGATCAATTAAAGTCAATATAGAAGATGAAACAGCAACTCTTGGTGAGCTTTACTATGCAATTGCTAAGAAAAGTTTAGTTCATGGCTTCCTTGCTGGGCTCTGTCCTACTGTAGAGATTGGTGGGCATTTAACTGGAGGTTGATTTGGAACATTGTTGAGGAAATATGGACTTGCTGCTGATCAAGTTCTTGATGCTTAATTGATAGATGTTAATGGAAAAATTATGGACAGAAAAGCAATGGGTGAGGACTTGTTTTGGGCTATTAGAGGAGGCGGTGGAGCAAGCTTTAGCATCATACTTTCCTGGAAAATCAAGCTGGTTAGATTTCTAGATGTAGGAACCGATTTCCTAGCGCAGCGGAAACCTAATTTATGCCCTTACTCCTCCTTATAGTCGAATCTTAGCAGCCCAATATGCCTCTATTTTGAACTATTTTGATTTTCCAGCCCAATATGCCCTTACTCCTCCTTAAGTCGAATCTTAGCAGCCCATCATGGTCTCTCCCAAATCTTTCTTTTGGAATTGGCTAGCCATGATTTCACGTCCGATAATACTTTTACATCATTATCAATAAATAAAATATCATTGATATATAAAATGAGAAAAATCACATTACCGTCAATGACATTTTTATATACACAAGGCTCATCGACGTTATGCTCAAATTTATAAGAGTTGATCATGATATCAAACCTTATGTTCCAAGATTGAGATACTTATTTCAGTCCATAAATAGACTTTTACAGCTTGTAAACCTTTTACTATTGACCTTGGGCTATGAACCCATATGGTTGTACCATATAGACACACTGGTCAAGAATGTTGTCTTGTCGTCCATTTGCCAAATCTCATAGTCATAATATATTGCAATGGAAAAAAGTGTACGAATGAATTTTAGCATGGCTACTGGCGAGAAAATATCCTCATAGTCAATTCTCTCTTTCTAGGTATAATCATTGGTCACCAGTCTAGCCTTGAAGGTATATATACCTTCCCATCTATACCTTCCCATCTGCTCACATCTTTCTTTTGTAGATCCACTTACAACATATGGGTTCGCCCCATCAGGTAGGTCTACAAGCTCTTATACTAAGTTTGAGTACATCGATTACATCTCGAGGTTCATGGCTTTGAGTCATTCATCCTTATCAGAATCATCTATTACACTACGATAGGTCAATGAATCATCTACACCATCATTGGATGCGATAACTTGTGTCTCTCTAATTCCTAGAAAGTGATCAGGTTATTGCACGATCCTCTCACTACGTCTAGGTGGCAGATCATTCTGATGTGCATGCATCTGACACTCAGATGTCAAAGGTGTTATGCTTTCGTCAACAACTGTCGGTGATGTTGCACTGGTCGAACCAGTACGTAACTCATCGAGTATCACTTTACTTCAAGGTTTGAACTCTCTCATATAGTCCTCCTCAAGAAATATAACATTTGTCAATACAAACACTTTGTTATCTTCTGTATTATAGAATAAACCACATCTAGTCTACTTAGGATAGCCTATAAATAGCCACATCTGTGAATGTTACTCCATCTTTGTAGTTTTATTCTTCAGCACATATGCTGGACACCTCCATATATGGAAATATCGTAAACTGACTTTACTACCGCTCAATAACTCTAAGGAAGCTTAGGAACTGACTTAGATGGAACTACATTAAGGACATACATTGTTGTTTGTAATGCATATCCACATAATGAACTACGTATTGAACTGTAACTAAACATAGATTTCATCATGTCTAGTAGGGTCTGATATCTCATCTATGCAACATCATTCTATTGTGGTGTTCATGGCGATATGAGCTGGGATACTTGTTAGGGTTGGTGCTATGAGCACCAATTTCTTATGTATTTCCCTGTAAATACTCTTGTATATATTTTATTAGTGAATAAAATAAACAGTTTCTATAATATAAATTCTTTTATTATTTGATAAAGACGTAAATGACCATAGAGTGATTGATTATGATACAGTTGCAAAAGCGTCGCAATTGACATTGAGCAGTATCATAACCGTATCATTCTTTAAATGTTCATGGTCAAGGTTTACAATTACTTGGTCAGTAAGTAAACCCGTTAAGACTGATATGTGTCGTATATTGGAATGTTAGATTCTAATGGTTTTTCAATGAACCATGAGTCTCGGGAGACTCATATAGACACGTAGGTGTTTATATCGGATAAACATTGAACGACTCATTGAAGATTCTTAATAGATTGTACACCAACGTCAATAAGAATCTTCTCAAGTTGAGTGAGCATAGTGATCCTTTAACTTGAGATACCAATGTGGCTATATGAGGTATCCTCCACACTTTGATGGCAGTCACGTCATCGATCTATTTAAGATCAGACCTCCGCTTATTCGTTGAGTGTGGACTGATCATCAGGATATCATGTGCGTATCAAGATAGAATCCATCAGTTATGTGTACAGAGCATATGTATCCATTATGGAATTAGCAATCTGTTAAATCCATGGGCATGTGGTACACTGTAGAAATCAGTTCTAAGTGTTATTTAAGAGATTGCTAATAGAATCGTCGACGAGATTATATCTAAAGAGATTTGACGTTTATATCTATATATCTGGGATAATCCGGATACCTGTGACGGAAGGATTATACGTATGCAGTGACATCGACCTGTATGGTTCAGAGATTTTATTTGTGTTCGTCATAATTTATGGGTGGGTAGATTATGGACACGAAATTGGATTTCATGACGGATATGCCTGAACCTAGAGAGTCTCACTAATGAGATATACTCGTAGGGCACTATGGTAACTTTTATAAATAATACTGATTATTTATAAGTCGTTTAACGGTTAAACGAAGATACATGCTTTTGAGACCATATCGGTCATTTATTAAATGTCGAATTGTGATTTTTGACATTTATTATTAACATATGTATTTTGATTATTTAATGTAAATATAATACATATATTTGAGATATTTATATTTGATTATTTGATTATTTAAATGTTAAATAATTAAATTGATTAAATATTAAATATATAGTTTACTTAATTAAGTAAACTAAATGGCTTAATTTAATTGGTTTTCATTGCCAATTTTGATTGGTTTTAAATGGCATGATTTAATTGGATAATTTGTGATAAAATCAAATAGTTTGATGTTTTATAACCACAAATTTCATTAAATCATTTTCCAATTTATTAAAACAAATATTGAAAATACATGGCCTATATTTTTTCTTATTTTTCGGTAATTGAAGAAAATATATAAGGCTTGCTTTTCATTTTGTTTTACAATTCAAGAACCCTAAAAAATCAAATACAAAGAGAGAAAAAGAGAAAAATGAGAAATGAAGAAAGAAAGCTTGGAAAATCAAGATTTTAGTAAGTGTTTTCTTACTTTTTCCTTCATGAAAATTATTTCTATCATACTAAGCTTCAACATGTGTAGATTAGTTTGTTCTCTACTCTTTTATAGATGTGATTTGATGATTGGGAACTTGGATGAAAGATGGAAGCATGTAAATTGATTTAGATTGCTTTAAATTGTTTATTAAGCATTCTTTTTAACCATTTAATGGAAATTGATATTTTAGAGTTACTTAGCCACTCATGATTAAACTAGAATTGTTCTTGAGTTGTTTCATGATGGTGAGGCTTGTTTGGTGTTGTGAGAATTGAATTAAAGTCTTGAATTTGATTAATTTGGTGTTAATTTTGTTAATTTATGAAATTATAAATTAGGGTTTTTAACCTTCACCAAATTTGGGGATTTTCATATATGTGATGATATTTGATGTATATATGATGTATATTAAATTTTGGAATTTTTGGATTTGATCTTGACATGTTTTGAACAAAAATGACCAAATTATAAATTCTTGAAAGTTTAGGGACCATTCAGAAATAAGAGGAAAAATTATTTTCTTGAGTTTCAAATTGTATTTTCATGTATTATACATGTACAAATCATTTTGGGATTGGTTTGGAATCAATTAGAATTGTATTTCACAATTTAGGACTAAAATGACAAAAATACAAAGTTTTGGGGAAAAATGGTAATTACTGAAAAATCTGATTTTTGGGTAAAAAATTCAGTTTTGAGTATTGAGTAATTAAAATAAATTATTTTATTTTAATTACCCAAGAAAAATTATTGAAATCGTAAAATTTTGATTTTCCGCGTTCCGCTGCGTTTACCCGAATTACCACCAAAAACCCCAACAATACTATCTCATGCTCAACCAAGAATTCCTCGAAATATCTGTCAATGTATTCTCCTCCATCATTTGATCGTAAAGTTTTGATCGTTTTACCTAATTGGTTCTCAACCTCAACATTATACTCTTTGAACTTTTCAAATGTATCTGACTTGTGCTACATTAGGTAAACATACTCATATTTTGAATAATCGTTAATAAATGTGACGAAGTATTCATAACCACCTCGAGTGATTGACTGACTCTTATACTTATTCCGGTAAAAGGTATATTGGTCATTCTTCCTTCTAGATAAGATTCACAAATCGTTAAAGTATCAAGCTTTAACTGATTTAAGGCCTCGTTCTTTATCAATATATATATCTGGTCAAGGCTAATATGATCAAGTCTAAGATGCCACATATATATATATCATTATGAAAATTATTTTGCTGCTTTGTTTTAGGTCTTTCAACCTTAAACATTTCAGTGTTGAGCAGTGAATTATATGTTAATGGTCTTAACACATATAAGTTATTTTCTAAGTTTCTTATTGTTGCGAGATTTTTATACCACAAGTATACGATGTCAAGTTTTATTAAAGGATAAGTAATAATGTCGAACCCACAAGGATTTAAATCGAATTTACACTAAGTACTATAATTACTAAACTTAAATTTATTTAGGTTGTAATTTAAATTAAACTAAATTAAAAGTAAAAATTAAATAAGCGAGAAGTCAAAACGTTTTAAGTAAGAAAGACTGTAATGACTGTTTGGGCCAAATTTGGTCCAGGGGTAGTTTCGTCATTTTACTTCAGACCCATAACCAAGCTCAAAGGCACTATACAGGCCCAGGCCCAATGAGTTGCAACATTTATAACCAAGGGACATCCAAAGGCCAACCCACTCAACTTGCAGCCTCATAAAAACAGTCGTTTCAGTCTACAACGGGCAACTGCACTAAATGCCCCTCACGAAGTTACAATCATAACTGACTCCTAACAGACAAGAAATAAAGGAGCAGTAAATGCGCACGTTCCCCTGAGAGCATGTATATAAACGAAGATAGATAAGGGAAACTGGGGGCTGATTCTTTGGCTGAGTGCAATACTACATTCTCTATAAGCTCTCTCTAAACCCTTCATCCATTGCCCGCACGGCAGCTATCGCAGTTCAAGGTATCATCTAACATTGACCTACTCTCTATTACACCCATGGTACATTTACTGACTTGAGCGTCGGAGTGCCCCCGGCACCCACCACACCGGTGGGCAGTACTCCCGCTCACTCTAAATCTTTGTTTTGCAGGATCGCTAACGCCCCAAACTACAAAATCTCGATTGTGGACCTCGGGCGAAATCCGGCGTCTACAATTTGGCGCCCACCGTGGGGCCCTAGCGGTTCATAGCAAGCAAAGATCTCTCCATCTACGATCATTTCAAACACTCATACTTGAAAGGTGTCACACAACGAGCAGACTCCATATTCTATGATCATTGAATTAGCCATCCTCCCAAAGGCCAGAGGCTACAGACGACAGGGACGAATCTCAATCTCCTTCATACGACATGAAAGCGATGCCATCTTCTGCAGTCGACATTAAGGGGATTACCAACTCCATTAGATGACTTAAAAGGGTTGCCATCTCCTTCAGACAACACGGAAGGATTGCCATCTCCTCTGAACCACATAAAAGGTTAGTCATCCCCTCCAGTCGACATGAAATGATTAATTCCTGTTTTCTATATGAAGTGTATGGATTATCATTAGCTTCAGGCTACATAGGAAAACCTTAGTCATATCTAGTAGAAAGAAGAATTTCATAAGCCTTACTCAGGTCCGGTCGACCTCTATCATATCTTATAGAGTGAGGAGTGATGGCCACGTTGGTCCTTCATCGGGTTAGTCAACCGTATTAATGAACCTTCATTAGGTCCAAATTTTTATAAAGATCGTATAGAGTGGAGACTCTCGTAGACCTTTATCAAATCAAATGAATTGAAAGAGAATTCCCCAATTGGACCATTATCTTGTATAAAGACACCACCAAACTCTTGTTTATTGCCAGTCGACTGGACTACAACTTGGTCTTTTATCAGTCCACCCCAATTTTTATTGCATGATCATTCTATCTGTTGTAGAGTCGTAGACCCTAACTGGCTCGACAACTCGTTTTTATGTCACAAAAATAATGCCTCAATGCTTGGACCTTCTATAACGTTTGATGTCGACTGGATAAGGTCCTTAATTAACATGCTGGCTTATTAAATGATGACTTTCCTCAGGCTCCGTGGTAGAATCCAAAATATTTACTTACACCTAATCAACTGAGTATAATCTATATACTGAACATATGTAAAGCTATCATGAGTTGAACCAAAAGACATGTTCACTCTCTTAGTCGACCGAATTGCTCGATCCCTCCAATGCGTTGATAACTTTCGTAGATCGATATGATATCACCGTGGACAACATGTCTATTGCAACCCCGAATTCATCATTCCCCACTCGTACTTCAAAATTCTTGAACAGAACACTTTTGAAGGTGATTCTTGGCTCGTTGGAGACCCATAAAATCAAGTGAAAGATAGTGAGCAACGGCACGAAGAATAAGCAAAATGCACACATATAACTTTACGCTACGAACAGAGCCCCCATCACGATCCTCCAATTTGTCGACGTGGTCGCCAACGGTGCCATGACTATGAAGCTGTGTGTCTTTAAGTCGAGACGCCTCTGCCTCTAGGGTTCTCAAGAGCAGTCGAGTGCTAGTAAAGGGTGGACTCGCAAGAGTGGTGAGTGGCAGCTGTTGACTCGAACCTCTTATCTTTGGCAGCAACATTTTCTTCATAAACAGCCTGGTTATGAGTTCCAATGACATGATTCATGGTTTCATTCTTCTCGTCCTACCATTGTAACCAACAACGGCGTTGGGCAGAATGAATAAGACGGGTTTTGCCCGAATTATTTTGGCCGATAAGGTAGTGACCGTGGCTGCTTCATGGAGTCCTCAAGGCTCGTGTTTTCTAAATCAGTATTCAAAACGCCTTTGTGGCATTTTCTCGAGTAGCTGGTGGACTCAATTTGGCTCTGCGTGTGAGAGTTAAAGGTCAAATTTCATATCTTCTTTTACAATCAATTAGCCACAAGAATACACAAAAAAAAACTACTGGTGTCAACTCTCTACCGAGGCCCTTTGAACCTACGCCCTTTCAAAGACCAGAACTTGAGTCTGGCGCCTTAGACCACTCGGTCATCCTGACATACCTCCCGCCATTGCCCTTTAAGCTTACTGTCTGTGGCCATTTGAGGCTTGTTTTGGTTTTTGTAAAATTTGACTTAGTCCTGGATTGCTGCCCCTACCTTCATTTCTTTAGACGTAGTTCGCCCTTGGTTTGGTGGAGTTATCCTGCTCTGTTGGTAGGTCGTTCGGAGCCGTCTTCATAATCTGTTATTCTGGTTTTTGGTTTTGTTCATTCTTCATCCTTACCGTATGCATTTGAATCGATTTTCTCGTTCATCGGATCAGCTCGTGATAGATTTTGGGTGTGCCCCTACTCGCCCTCTGACTGCTATGCATTCTTCGAGTGCCTATCATTTGAACATATGATGGATCTGCATTCTTCGACTGCTAAGTCCTGCTAATAAGGTCAATAAATAAGACCAACAGGAGAATTTGATCTCTGAAACTGCTTAACTAGTTGACTCGACGCAACTTTAATGGTGGAAGCTCATGTTGAATCTCTGAATTTATCAACTCAAACCAAGAGCTGTGTAGATGTATTCTTTAAATTTTAACCCACGGAGAAGTCTTCAACTTTCATTCGACATCTAACCATTGATGGACTCGTTATCTTCGACCATCACGAGGGTCTCTTGCATTTCATTTTGGCTTTTTACAATTTGGGAGATTGCCTGTTATTCTCAAGTGGCTACCAAGACGTTGAGAATGGGTGAGGCATCTTATGTGATACTGGACTCTAGCATCAGGTGTTACGCGTCTTCTTGCATGATGGAGAGAACCTTCTCCTTATCCCACATCGATTGGTGTTTACCTCTTACCACCCCACAAATCTCGTCCCTAATTTCACTCAACACGACAAATGGAAAAGTTGATCTACTAAAGATTCCAATCAACGTTGCATGATTATACATATTGAAGGTATTACCCCATTCGACACCACAATGATGTAGTGTCAGTTAAAGGAGAATTCTATAGATGAAGATGCAACAAGTGAGTCTCTCACTCGACACAACAATGATGTGGTCTCGGCAAAATGAAGATCTACTAGATGAAAATACAACAAATGAGTATCCTACTGGACACTACACTCAGCATGAAACATGAGTCTTACTCGACATTACACGCATGAGGCCTGATGCTAACTTAAGATCCCATTCAACATGACATTGAAATATTATCAAATTCTCCATATGACTGGATAGATTGTCGTCGCATCCATACTACATAAATGGATTACCACCAATTGTAGCCATCATTCAACCGTAAACCCCCACTGACCCTTGTCGAAGTAAGGAACTATACCCATGTTGATCTAGGTCAGGGCTTGTAGAATATGGAAGGAAAACTCCAATTACCTCTGACAGGTCTGTAGAGTGAAGACTTCATAGACCTTCATCTCGTCCAAATGACATTAAAGACTCCCCTAACTCCTTGACTCGTAGGAGTGAGGGATGATCCTGAACCTTCATCTGGTTCAGTCGACCGGGGACATCCCCCACGGACTCATGTCGAGTCAAAGTTGTAGACATGGATTACACATGTTGTATGAATTATATACATTCATGGACTCATCAAGTCCAGTCGACCGGGGACACCCCCCACGGACTCATGTAGAGTCAAGTTGTAGACATACACATGTCGTATGACTTTTATCCTGAACCTCATCTGGTTCAGTCGACCGGGGACATCCCCCATTGACTCTTGTCGAGTCAAATAAACTCCTGAACCCTCATCTGGTTCAGTCGACCGGGGACATCCCCCATTGACTCTTGTCGAGTCAAATATATCATGAACCTCATCTGGTTCAGTCGACCGGGGACATCCCCCATTGACTCTTGTCGAGTCAAATATATCCTGAACCTCATCTGGTTCAGTCGACCGGGGACATCCCCCATTGACTCTTGTCGAGTCAAATAAACTCCTGAACCCTCATCTGGTTCAGTCGACCGGGGACATCCCCCATGGACTCTTGTCGAGTCAAATAAACTCCTGAACCCTCATCTGGTTCAGTCGACCGGGGACATCCCCCATGGACTCTTGTCGAGTCAAATAAACTCCTGAACCCTCATCTGGTTCAGTCGACCGGGGACATCCCCCATGGACTCTTGTCGAGTCAAATAAACTCCTGAACCCTCATCTGGTTCAGTCGACGGGGACATCCCCCATGGACTCTTGTCGAGTCATATAAACTCCTGAACCCTCATCTGGTTCAGTCGACCGGGGACATCCCCCATTGACTCTTGTCGAGTCATATAAACTCCTGAACCCTCATCTGGTTCAGTCGACTGGGGACATCCCCCATGGACTCTTGTCGAGTCAAATAAACTCCTGAACTCTCATCTGGTTCAGTCGACCGGGGACATCCCCCATGGACTCTTGTCGAGTCAAATAAACTCCTGAACCCTCATCTGGTTCAGTCGACTGGGGACATCCCCCATGGACTCTTGTCGAGTCAAATAAACTCTTGAACCCTCATCTGGTTCAGTCGACTGGCTACATTCCCATGGACTCTTGTCGAGTCAAATAAACCCATGAACCCTCATCTGGTTCAGTCTACCGGGGACATCCCCCACGGACTCATGTAGAGTCAAGTTGTAGACATACACATGTCATATGACTTATATCCTGAACCTCATCTGGTTCAGTTGACCGGGGACATCCCCCACGGACTCATGTAGAGTCAAGTTGTAGACATACACATGTCATATGACTTATATCCTGAACCTCATCTGGTTCAGTTGACGGGGACATCCCCCACGGACTCATGTAGAGTCAAGTTGTAGACATACACATGTCGTATGACTATATCCTGAACCTATCTGGTTCAGTTGACCGGAGACATCCCCCACAGACTCATATCAGAGTCAAGTAGTAGACATACATATGTCGTACGACTTATATCCTGACCTTCATCTGGTTCAATCGATTGGGTACTTCCCCAATGGCTCTGGTAGAGTCAAGTTCATTATCCCGAACCATCATCTGGTTCGGTCGACTGGATACGTCCCCAATGGCTATTGAAGAGTCAAGCTCATAACTTGATATTCGTTTGGCAGTATCAACGCTCGAGTACACCTACATACAATGGCCTCAAGCGACACACGCGTCAAGTACTCTCCAAGCCAATGACTTTTGACTTAGAGAGTAGGGGACAAACTGTTTGGGCAAATTTGGTCCAGGGGTAGTTTCGTCATTTTACTTCAGACCCTAACCAAGCTCAAAGGCACTATACAGGCCCAGGCCCAATGAGTTGCAACATTTATAACCAAGGGACATCCAAAGGCCAACCCACTCAACTTGCAGCCTCATAAAAACAGTCGTTTCAGTCTACAACGGGCAACTGCACTAAATGCCCCTCACGAAGTTACAATCATAACTGACTCCTAACAGACAAGAAATAAAGGAGCAGTAAATGCGCACGTTCCCCTGAGAGCATGTATATAAACGAAGATAGATAAGGGAAACTGGGGGCTGATTCTTTGGCTGAGTGCAATACTACATTCTCTATAAGCTCTCTCTAAACCCTTCATCCATTGCCCGCACGGCAGCTATCGCAGTTCAAGGTATCATCTAACATTGACCTTCTCTCTATTACACCCATGGTACATTTACTGACTTGAGCGTCGGAGTGCCCCCGGCACCCACCACACCGGTGGGCAGTACTCCCGCTCACTCTAAATCTTTGTTTTGCAGGATCGCTAACGCCCCAAACTACAAAATCTCGATTGTGGACCTCGGGCGAAATCCGGCGTCTACAATGAGATGAATTATATAGTCTGATTTCACCTAACTATCACTTATGTATTTGTTATGTCAATTAATTATTACTCAATTTCTTTGTTTATAAGCCAAGAATCTTAAATTATTCTACTTTTTCTCCCGAGTGCCAAGTGAAATTATTATTAATTACCAACTTCAATATCCTTATAAAAATATAATAATTAACAATTCATTATGCTCTATAATTATTTATTAACGACTTCGAAAGAATTATAGGTCATCTCGAACTCTATAAAATTCATAGGTTATATTTTCTAGATTCTATTCAAAATTCATTCTCTCGAGTGATAAATTCTAAACATGAATTCATCTAATTTTTGGCCAACAAATCAGAAGCATTAAACACTAGAAAATATGAATAAAATGAATTGAAACTTCATGATAGTTAATTGGCAATCAAAAACATAGGTTCAAGCATAAGTTATATCATCTCCTAAAATAAAGGAATTAGTTCATGACTAAATAAAAGGGCACTAAAATCTGAGTCAAAAACATAATGAAAATTATAAGAGTTTAAAAATAAAATTAAAAGATTAAACCCGAATCGAATCTATTCGTCTTCAGAAGTCACAACTTTCGTCTCCTCTTCTTGCTCTTTGATCCCCTCCTTGGATCTCTTAAAATTATGTGTTAAAAGCTCTTTAACTGTGTCTCATTCTTCTCTTTGGGTCTTAGACGCACTTATGTATTTATAAGGAAGTCCTGGAGTCATTCAACGTGTAGAAAACAGATTCCTTATGATGCTGAAAATCATCTAGAGCGGCATCGCGATGCCAACTTCTCTGGATTTACTTAAGTTTTCTTCATGCCTGGTAGCGTCGCGACACTAACTTCTCTCCCAGTGCTTCCTTTATATCCTTAAACTCAAAAAACACATACATTTGCCACAAAATCCATGTTCTAATGTTTCCTATCAATAAAACACAAAAAAAAAAACTACAAATATATGTAAGATGACCCAAAACTTAACAAAAATAATAATTAAAAATATATGAATAAGTGGATATAAAACTCAAACCGGATTTTTTTGCCATGCATAGCCTGATCCAAAAATAGGTCCAAGTTGGATCCATCCGGTCCACGTCTTATTTTCATTTGCCCTTGCGGTCCACGTCTTATTTCTATTTGGCGTTTCCTACTATTAACAATTTAACAGTTCTCCAAAAACCTTGACAAAACCCCATCTTCAAATTAACTCTCATTTAGACATTTACTTTTTCTCAAAAGCACAAACTTTTATCTTATAAAAAAGCTAGTATTAAAATTAACTCTAAATAAATTTTGTGATTAATCAGTACTTTCTATTTATTTTATTAGTCTTTGTAAATTTAAAATTTTAAATTGAAATACCCACTCTTTTAATAAAAAAAAATGTATTTAAAAATAAGGGCTCAGGCGAACATTTGAATGCCAATTCTCATAAAAATACAATCAAGTGTTTTTGGGCTTTCGGTCCATCCAGTATCGAAAATGGTAAAAAAATATAATTTTCTATGTATAAATATCATTTTTGAAAAAAAAAATGGAAAAAATAGTACTTATACCCCTAATATTTAAGGAAAAGGAAAAAAACTGTATACCCATTCATTAACAAATATTATTATTTTTAATGGAAAAAATGTAATATATATATATTGTATTCTTATATGTCATTTAACAGTTAAAGTAAATAAAATCGGTTAAAAAATAAAGAATTATACGTCTTTTTTTTTTTTTTTTAATTGAGAAGTTTTGCGTCTTTTTCACTAAATATCAGGGTCTAACAGTAATGTTCCCATAGAAAAAATTATCAAACGTCGTAATGTTGTTCACCAATCGAAAGATCCTTCAAAAATCCAATACGCTCGTATCAGTGAAAGATCTGTAATTGGCAGAAATTTATCCTCGATAATCAAACAATAAAATAAGAGAGTACCAATTTCATTTGTACAGGGCTTTTCATCCCAGGAAATTACACCATAAAATTGACACAACCCATGACCTGGAAGAAATTGACTACACTAACATATTCTAACATAAAATTAATGGCAGAAGAAAGAATGTTTATAAGGAGAATTACACCCAAATCCCTGAATCTTACAAAGTTGTAACCCAATTAACTGTAGCTACCATCTTCATCAAAATTATTTCGTCTTCTCAGCTGCTTTCGTCTGAGGAAATGTGCCGAATGCTCTGTCCCACAGTGAAGATGTGATACCAAAACCCTTATTTTGAATTCTGAAGTGATGATTCAAGTGATATTTCTGCATAACACAAGGAAAATAAAAGAAAAATATTGTCTGCATCTTTCTCAATATCTATCCAAACACTGTATTGGACAATCCAAAACCAGATGTATGACAAAAATAACTTGAAGCATGCCAGGATTTGAATATAAGTTATGGGTGAAATTGCAAGCATGAAGTTCAACAAAACTTAGATCAGAGGAAGGAAAATGTACTAAAGGAAAACAAAAGTATTCAACAAAAAAAAAAAAACACAACCAAATCACTTTTTCAAAAAGCAAAAACACAAACGCATCCTTGTGGGCAATTTATTTATATCTTTTGCAAATGCAGAAAATGCACTACAAGTATTTAAATAGCAAGCAAATGAACAATAGGTAATTATATCTCTTTGGCAATTGAAAAATACGGAACTACCCTTACCTTGAGGTTTTTAGGGACTTCACTTGAGGGCTGACCATGGTGCAAGTAGTAATGCGTGACATCATACATCACATAGCCAAGTAAACCACCTCCGAATAAAGCAGGAGTTGTCGTAGGAGTCGATAAAAAACTAAGCAGATTCCAGAACTGGAAAGGACAGAAGGAGCAAAAACTATATATTGTTCTTTAAACTATATGTACAATAAATTCCAACTATTTCAGACTTCAAAAATAAACATTTAGATTAAGTCAACGATAGAAAAAATTTGTTATGAGAGTTTAGCTTTGGTATATTTTTGGCAAATTGCCAGTTACTCATATAGCAATTTGCTAGGATCTGGGTCGGCCAAAGTAAAAATCACCATGAACAACATGAATCTATCCTAACAAAACATTGTTGACAAAATAATAGCTATTTCACTTGTGAGTGTTCAATGGGTCAATCTAAGTATCCAACTCAAGTTCAAAATGTAAAGTTATAAACTTGAAAAAATTAAATGAAATTTCAACCTACATTCTGGGCAATTCAAATAACATTACACTCAAATCAAATTAAAGTAAAGTAAAACTCCTAAATTCTGGGCAATTCAAAAAATATAACACCAGGGCAGCATATTACAGTCGATGCAAAGGTCATAAAGTCATCATTACTTCTGTCAAGACTTGTAATAATCATCAAGTATGCAATGCAAGGGAAAATATACTTACTGGCACCAATAAAACGGCTGTTGCAGCAGGAGGAAAAACAAGCCGTAGGCCATCCATAGGATGCTTATGGTGACAACCGTGAAGAAGATAGTGAATTGTATTTCCCCTAAAGCACGTTCTTAACAACATTAGAACATTTTCCAAATAAATGTAGAGCATGGATACTCAAATTGATACGGCGAAAAAAGCATGTGCATGCATCTGTCCATGTGTTTGTGAGTGTGCGCGCGTGCTTGTATGTGTGTCCGTGAGAGATAGAGAGAGAGAGAGAGAAGAGGGAGAGCAAAAACTAACCAGTAACTCTTTGTTTTGATGTGGAAGAGGAAACGGTGCAAAGTATATTCCAGCAGTGTCCAAACAAAGATGCCAAATAGCACCATCAGAGCTACATGCGGAAGTGCGTGGCCGATTCTTATAGACATTGAGATGCACCAGCAAACAACTGGCAGCCAAATGGTTGGAATTGCCCACCAGACTGTGCGAGTCAAGAACTGTTTACAATAAAAAAAAAAGAGTAAGAATTGCAGAAGCACATGATCTAAAAAGGCAGAATTGCTACAACTAGAAACAAATTTCATCCAAAGATTACTGTTCCAGTATGTCCCTCCAAGTCCAAGTGCACAAATGAAAAAGGTCATACCTCCCAAAAATCACTTTCAAAAAAGCGAGGGCCTTCCTTGCTTACAATTGGCTGGTGAACCCACTCTTGATAAGCTTCTCCAAGATGACCAACCTGTGTCACATTCTCAAAAAGTTTTAAAAAATAAAAGTGTAAATGAACAACACAAATACCATTGAAGTAAATTTGTAATATATCTAAATAAGAGTTCAACTGGCAGTTCAGCTCGCAGTTCTAAAGTGTAATACTGAACTGCAAAAGAGATGATATATGCGTACACATTGGTACTTGCTCAATTGGGAACATCATAGTCATGGATGCAACTGTACCTGGAAGACAAGGGGTTTATCCAAATCGACAGTGAACTCCTGTGCAACAACCATCTTGTCTTCTAAGTAACTGAAGGAAAACACAGAATGAAACTGATTTAAGTAAGAAACAAGCAATCAAAATGAAAATCAAAGAAAAAAACAAACATTAATGTTACATCAATTATCGCAACTATTGCAGCATGCTGCATCTAAATTAAGTAACAAATCTTAATTTCATTTCTAAGTATTACAACAGTTGTTTTTTCGTTACTCAAGTAAGAATAATCCAGTCAATTTTACTCCGCATCCAAACAAAATAACACATAATTAAAAACCAGACAATTTTACTTTCATCAATTTTTTTTTTGGGGTCATCAAAACAGACAGTCAACAATGCAGTAAACAAAACCAGATAAATGAACTACAAAATTCTCCAATATTTTCATATGAAATATAAAATACAGATCTAAACTAATTAATTAAAAAATAAATCAAGCATGAAAATGTACAAACCAGAAACAATGCGGGTCCGATCTGAATCTGAACCCGATAAACTGCTTCTTCTAAAATAACACCACTTCTGCCGCCGCAATAGTTTTTTTTTTTTTTGGGGGTAAAGGTGTGAAGGAATGGAAGGTCGGTCTCTTGACTAGAAGAGAGAGAGAGAGAGAGAGTATACGGTGTATATAGTAAATGCGAATTGGGAAAGATCTGTGCCGTTGATTTTGAGTGGCATGAGAGAATCAGCCAGCGGATTTTCAAGTTGGATTCTAACGGTCTCCAGACTGGCACTTTTCAAATACAACTTTGGCGTTAGATCTTTTTGGGGGCTCCTGGGGTGTAATTACAGTTATTGTGTTCATGGTTTTGCAGCTGATGTGGCGAATCATTATTGGCTTAAAGTCTTTATTATTTCGCATTCCAAACATGAATAGTACAGACTCATGACGTCATCCAAGACATTTTCAATCTCACCAAGTTCTCGCCACGTGAATGATATTTAGGGTTGCCCACTTGCCCTCTATTATAATGTAAATTACTCCTCTCCCCTTGTTCTTTAGTAAAATTACCACAATACCTCCTTTTGTGTTAAATCACTCCTCAATTATTATACATGGTAAAATTTATATATTTTTATATATTAATTTAAAAATAATAATATACTAAATATAAATCTCTTTTCCATTTTATTAATTATTTTTTTATTTTATAATTTTTTGAATTTTTGCTTTTTTTTTAATAAATATGTATTCGTATTTATTCATTTAATTTATGTTTTTATGTTTTTAAGTGTAATTTTTTATATTGTTATTTGTACTATTTTTTAAACATATATTTTTCTAATATACATGAGAATGTTTTTATGATACATAAGTAGTGTTAAATAAATTAAAAAAGAACACAAAAATTAAATGAATATAAACACAAAATAAATAATAATAAATATGGAATTTGTAATATTTATTAAACAAATAAAAAGAATATATATATAAAAGGGAAAAAATAAAAATTTAATAAAATAAAATTTTAATTAATAATATATATATATATATATATATATATATATATATATATATATATATATATATATATATAGTGAGATATATTTAGTTTATTGGGAAATTGATTTTTGAAAAAGAAATGGAGCATTTAAAGAAATTTAGGGGAGACAAAGGGAGAGGGATGTTAGTTGGAGGGAGGGGGTGGAGATCACTCCTCATTGTAGGTAGGAAAAAAAAAAGACAATTCAATGAGCTAAAGATAAGAATCAATTCTGAAGTTGCGGCAAAGAGATTTTAAGACACCGATAATAAAATTTAGTTATAAGTTATGAAATAAAAATTAAAGTATAAAGTAGTGTAGAAAAATTATCTTATATTAAGATATTATAATTTTGTAAGAATATTATAAACTAATACTAATTTTGAATCGATTAATGGTTCGATGATTTTGAATTGAACCGAAACCATCAGAGAATCAGTTCGGTTTCGGTTCTTGAAAATTGAAGAATTGAACCTCGAACCGAATTGGAATCGATAGCTGAACCGAATCGAACCTATGAATCGAACTGCGTGATGATTTCAGTGTGAGTGTGTGCTCTGAAAATTAAAATTAAAAACTTTGAAGAAAATATAATAGAAAACACGATTTTATTCAAGCATATGTTGCACATTACATAAACAAGCTCTGCCCTCCAAGACAGATACACAACAGATATATAGAATGGAGAATGGACTCCAAGACAACGGACATAAACTACGAACTTCACACACAATAAGTAAAGTAAAGCCATCACATTGAGACTTTAACATTGAAATGAAAGAGAATCTTGAAAGATAAGCCTACTTTAGGAGACTTTAAGCCAACTGATTGAGACTTTAATTGATTGAAAAGGAATCTTGATGATATTGTCGGCCAATCTTGAAAATCTTGAATAATTTCATATATTGATTAACGAAAACGCCAAAACAGTCATCTTTATTGAGTGGAGTGAAAAATGATGTTGCATCATCACTTGCGTCATCGTCATCGTCATCATCTTGGGATATCTTGGATAGAGCATATAATAATTGCTTCTTATATTCCTTTTTATTGGATGCCGAAGCCAATGATGCTTGAATTTGACTCTTGCTTAAATTAAATTCTTGATTTTGAAGCTCCAAAGAAACCGAATGAATAGTTCTTCCGGAAAATTTATGGAACCATTGGATGACAGCATTACAACAAGCATTTTGATTATTAAAACCAGACCACCATTTGAGAAACCAGTGAGGAAATTTAGGATTGCATTGACCAAAATGGGAAAAACGTGAATGATCAAAAGCCCTTACACAAAGGAAATTGTACCAAGCATTTTGATAATCAAAGTAATTAAAAGATTGAGGCTCAAAAGGTTAAGAAAAGGTTCTTTATGTGAAAGGATTGAGGTTTCACTCAGTTAAGGATAAAACTTTAGAGATGTTGCATTTTGAATAAGCTATTTGTGAAGAATTTTTGGGGTCTTGATTATGAGTGATATCAATTGAATATGTATCAACCAAAATAAATTCATAGAATTTTCTGGTTTTCTTTAGACTTTCTGGAAGAAAAAGAAAATTTTCTGGCATAACATTATTGACTATTTCTGGAATTGATGAGGCATTTTGTTCTAGTTCAATAATAGCTATAGGAATCGAAATATCTTTTGGAACATATTGATTTTTTACGGGAGAAGGATTTTGATGAGAGGAAGAGGGTAAAGCGTTTTGACTTATATATGGGGTATTGAAGGTTGCTTAAGAAAATGTAGGATTTTTTGAGGTTTTGGTTTTTGACTTTGGAGTAATGAATCCTTCAGAGTCTTGAGATAATAATTGAAATTGATTTCCCCGCAATTGAGAAAAATTTTCTTGAGATAAATTTCTTGAGGGACTAGAAACCATTGCATATGATTCGTTTGTCTGTTTTGTTTTCATGGGAGTGCCCATGAAGTTGATTGAGCTTTTTTCCCTGTAAAAATTCACTTGTTAAAAAATCTGGTAAAGAATTTGAAGTTCCTTTGATAAATTCAATTTCAAAATCGAAACAAGAAAGTATAGCTTGCCATATTGCAAAAATTTATTTTGAAACAAGATTTTGAACATCCTTCAAAAGTATTTCTTTAGCAGATAAACAATCTATTCGAATGAGAAATTTTTTATTGATGAAATCACCTTGAAATTTTGAAACACATAAAAAGATTGATATAATTTCTTTGAATAATTTTTTTGAGGACCTAGCCAAACTCCATAATGAAATCTGACTAACGAGGTATGATTATTGATGAGTGGTAAAACTATCACAATTTCCCACTCATTTAACCTAATATTTTGTATAGTTTCTTGAGTTTTGTGAATATTTTGATGTGTTTTGTGTTATTTTGTAGATAAATAAAGTTTCAGGAGATTCTGGAGGTGATTTGGAGCAAAACAGGAAAAATTGGCAAAATGGGCATTTTGGTCATTTTGGGCGTCGCGACGCCCAAGTCCTTGGCGTCGCGACGCCTAACGTGCGTCGAACCATTGCTAAAGTGCGCCTGGTCAACGAGTCAGAAACTGAGAAGTTTGACTTTGCTAACGTGCACCGTGCCACGTGTCGCCATCACAACCGATATGCTACGTGCACTTGCCACATGTCATCATCCTATGGTGCCGACAATCGCCATCGCCACATGTGCCATGTGTCATCCTACGTGTCACCACGTCATCATCCATGTCATCCGTTGACCAAGTCAAAGTGCCACGGCATCATCAACCAATCACAACGTGCCACGTATCGCAATCCTACGGTGCCGACAATCACTTTCGCCATGTGTTGCCACGTCATGCCATGTCATCGCCACATCAGCATCATAATTTAGCTCCAGCCACCGTGCCACGTGTCGCCTTATCTCCTTATCCGGAATCGCCACGTGTCAAGCCCTCAGCGTGCCACCCATTACTGTTCTGGAGTCGTGACGCCCAAACCCTTGGCGTCGCGACGCCCGAAGCCCACTGAGGTCTATAAATTGAGCTCGACATTTCAGTTTCAAATGTACCTTTCCTTTTGAATTCTCTGATGTAAATAGGGAGTTCTCTTCTTAGTTTCTTTAAATTTCAGTTTTGTAATTAATTTTTAATTACGTTCTGTAATAATAATTTACTTTCTTTATTTTTTCAGTTTTTATTATTCAACTATGATGGGGTAACTTCCCTCTGCTATGGTGAAATGTAATTCTTTTACTAATGCTATTTAGATTAATCTCCCGTAATTATAATATATTCACTATTTAAAATTTGACTTAAAAGGAGATGCCACTATATTGGTTGGTTGGTAAATTAATTTAATCTGGTTAAACCTGACTAAGAAAGGATACCGCCAGATTGGTCGGTTGGTAATAAAATTCCCTTACCGCCTATATGGCAGGTTTAATTTGGTTCCGCCTTTATGGCTGGTTGGACTTAATTTGACTTAATCAGATTACCGCCTATATGGCTGGTTGGTAATTATCACAAGTTAATATATTATATTATGAGAGATATCTAAATAGTAAATAGTAGAAGTTAATTCCTTTTACCTTAGCATTTTATTTTATTTTATTGCAATTTACTTTTTAGTCTTTATTTTACCGCATTTACTTTTCAGCATTTTAATTTTATGTCTTTTATTTCATTAGCCCTAGTTATGTGTTGTATCTAAGTTAACTATCTGGGGTTGTGATGAATTCCAATATCACCATTTTATAAGGGGTTAAATTATAGTTTGGGTAATATAAAGATTTATTTATTGAGTCTTAATCTTAATGCTTTTTATTAACTGGCCATTCAACTTAAAATGAACTAGACATAGAGATTTTAAGTTTAAGACCTTGGACTCAATAGCCCACGATCTTCCTTGAGGATAGAAAACCCTTTAATAGATTTCCTTACAGGATAGGAATATACCTGTCGGGCGGGGGTAGCCATAATTGGAACTTAATCTTAATGAATCTAGGTAATTTGGTTGACATAGACATATGGTTCAATTGGATTATACTAGGGATTTGTAATTGACCATCGGAAGATGCTTTTACATAATTAAGTGTTCCAGGTTAATAAATCAATATTTTACCCAACTATATGATAATCACTTCATCTTTTAAATAATATTAGAATAAATAAAAACCCTGGATAGTTTTATTAATTTGAATTTCCCTTCAGTATTCTTTTGCGCAATTCTATTTACTTGTTTTTAAATTTAGAATCATCGTCTTTTCAAATCAATTAAACAACATGTTAGATACTAGTAATCACTTGACCTCATAAAATTAATAAATTAGGTATTAAGTCATCGTGGGATCGATACTTTTTATACTACTTGAACGATACGTGCGCTTGCATTATTCGCGTGTGTAAGCACCGGTCAAGTTTTTGGCGCCGTTGCCGGGGACTTATTTATATTTTATTATTAGTTTTAAGGTTAGATACTTTTACTAGTACCTAATTTCTTTTTACTTATTGTTTTTGTTTTCTTGTGTTTCAGGTTCTCAAATCCTTCATGAGACGAACCGGAAGCTTTGAACTCCGACCGCTTAACCCAGAAATTGAAAGAACCATCGGACAGTTGAGGAGGGAAAGGCGAGAAGGCCAAGAAGCAATTGTTAACATGGAACCTGAACCTTTTGAGGTTGCACCACCAATTCCCATTCGAGACAGAACCATTCCGGTGGTTGATAGACTCATTTCTTATATTGTACTTCCTCTCTTACCAGCCAATGCGGGTGACATCAAAACTTGCATTCAGATGATACAGCAGTTAGTTCAGTTTGGGGGGAATGCAACTGAAGATCCTAATACCCATATCAACAACTTCCTGGAAGTCTGCGGCACTTTCAATTACAACCGAGAAGCTGAATAAGCAATGAGACTGCGTGTTTTCCCATACTCCTTGAAGGACAGAGATAAAGCTTGGCTACATTCACTACCAGCAGGTTCCATCACAACATGGAACAATCTAGCCACCAAATTCCTTGCAAAGTATTTTCCACCAGCCGGAACTGGAAAGCTAAGGAATGACATCACATCCTTTGTACAACAAGATTCAGAAACTCTTTACGAAGCTTGAGAAAGGTACAAAGATCTGCTCCGGAAATGTCCTCACCATGAGATTCCAAAATGGCTTCAAGTCCAAACCTTCTATAATGGACTTTCTGGAATAATGAGAACCACAAGTGATGCTGCTGCTGGAGGAGCTTTGATGGCAAAATGAGAAGATCAAGCCTGTGACCTAATTGAAGAAATGGCCAACAACAATTCCTTGTGGCCAACAGAAAGGGGCCCGATTCAAAGAATTGCATGAATTTATGAAGTTAGAGCCAATTCAGCAGTCAATGCCAAGCTGGATCAGATTTACAAATACATGGAGATTCTCAGCACACAAAGTAACATCGGAGCCACAAGTTCACCATATGGAGGAGCACCAGAATCAAATCAACTTGAAGATACGGTGAATTATGTCAACAATTTCAACAGACAGAGGAACAATCCATATTCCAACACCTATAACCCATGGTGGAGGAATCATCCTAACTTTTCATGGAGAAACAATTCAGGGCAAAAGAACAATCCACCACCTGGATTTCAGCAAATCAACAAAGGTCATGAGCATGAAAAAGAACCAGTAATGGTAGAAGTGTTAGCTCAGTTAAAAAGATATGAAGCTATGTTTCAAAACCAATAAGCTTCTATCAAAGCACTGAAGAATCAAATTGGACAACTGGCCAATGTTCAGAGTTACAGACCACCAGGAAATCTTCCTAGCAACACAGAACCAAATCCAAGGAACCGAGGGAAGGAGCAATGTCAAGCCATTACCTTGAAAAGCGGTACTGAAATCAACAAAGATGTTGGAATCAAGACAACAATCGAGGAAGTTCCAAAAGAAGCAAAGCAACAGATAGAGGAAAAAGAAGCAAAGGAAATCCACCTCCACCTTTTCCTCAGCGTCTTCAGAAAAATAAACTGGACAAGCAGTTTGCTCGATTCTTGGAGGTTTTCAAAAAGCTGCATATCAACATTCCATTTGCAGAAGCCTTGGAACAAATGCCCAGCTATGTCAAATTCATGAAAGATATTCTTTCACGAAAAATGAGATTGGGAGACTACGAGACAGTAGCATTGACGGAAGAATGCAGTGCCATCATTCAGAGGAAACTTTCCCAGAAGTTGAAAGATCCTAGCAGTTTCACAGTCCCGTGCACCATTGGAGAACATTATATCGGTAAGGCTTTATGTGATTTAGGTGCAAGTGTTAATTTGATGTCTTTTTCTATTTACAGGAAACTGCAAATTGGAGAAGCAATGCCTACCACAGTTTCACTACAACTTGCTGATCGAACACTTGCATTTCCGAGAGGAGTCGTTGAAGATGTGCTGGTCAAAGTTAATAAACTTATTCTCCCAGCAGATTTCATCATCCTTGACATGGAAGAAGACAAAGATGTGCATATTATCCTTGGGAGACCATTCTTGGCAACAGGACGAACTGTAATTGATGTACAAAAATGAGAACTAACCATGAAGGTTCAGGACCAAGAAGTTACTTTCAATGTTTTCAAAGCCATGAAATTCCCGAGCGATGAAAAAGAGGAAGAATGTTTCAGAATTGATGTTGTTGACAGTATCATCCAGGATACTGATACAATTCCCACCGACAAACTTGAAGCTTGCATCACCAACATGACTGACAGCGAGCTTGATGTTGAAATTCTGGAATGTATCAACTATCTTGACAAGCCATTCTGTTTCCAATCAATAACACCAGTTGAAAGTCTGGATCTCCCAAAGAAAGATCGAATCAAGCATTCGGTTGAAGAACCACCACAATTGGAGCTGAAGTTACTTCCGAACCATCTCAGGTATGCATTTCTTGGAAACTCTTCTGAATTACCTGTTATTATTTCTTCTTCTCTAACATTGGAACGGGAAGAAAAGTTATTGAGAGTTTTACGAGAGCACAAGAAAGCCATTGGCTGGACTATAGCTGACATTCGAGGCATTAGTCCATTATTTTGCATGCACAAGATCCTACTGAATGACGAGTACAAACCCACAGTGGAGCATCAACGGAGAATCAATCCAATCATGAAGGAAGTTGTAAAGAAAGAAATAATCAAATGGTTGGATGCTGGTATCATTTACCTCATCTCAGATATCAGTTGGGTGAGTCCTATGCAGTGTGTACCAAAGAAATGAGGAATTACTGTGGTCACCAATGAAAAGAACGAACTAATTCAAACAAGAACGGTGACTGGATGAAGAGTATGCATGGATTATCGGAAGCTGAACAAAGCCACAAGGAAGGACCATTTTCCGCTGCCATTCATTGATCAGATGCTGGAAAGACTGGCAGGACATAAGTTTTATTGCTTTTTGGACAGATATTCAGGGTACAATCAGATTGCTATCTCCCTAGAAGATCAGGAGAAAACCGCATTTACATGTTCATATGGTACTTTCGCTTTTCGCCGGATGCCATTTGGATTATGTAATGCCCCAGTCACATTTCAGCGTTGTATGATGGCCATCTTTTCAGATATGTTGGAGCAGAGTATGTAGGTATTCATGGATGACTTCTCTGTGTTTGCAGATTCTTTTGACCATTGTTTGCAAAATCTGGAACAAATGTTACAAAGGTGCGAATATACAAACTTGGTACTCAACTGGGAGAAATGTCACTTCATGGTGCAGGAAGGCATTGTTCTTGGACACCGGATCTCACAAAAGGGAATCGAGGTAGATAAAGCAAAGATCGAGACAATTGAAAAACTACCTCCACCAACATCTGTAAAAGGGATTCGGAGCTTTCTTGGACATGCAGGTTTTTACAGGAGATTTATTAAAAACTTTTCCAAGATTGCAAAACCTCTTTGCAATCTTTTGGAGAAGGATGTGCCTTTCAACTTTTCCAAAGAATGCCATGAAGCTTTTGAAATATTGAAACAAAAGCTTGTCTCTGCTCCCATCATAGTAGTAGCAGACTGGACCCTTCCATTTGAGGTGATGTGCGATGCTAGTGATTTTGCTGTAGGTCACAAAGTGGTGGTCTACACAGATCATTCAGCAATTAAATAGCTGATAGCGAAGAAAGATGCTAAACCCAGATTGATTCGTTGGATACTTCTTCTGCAAGAATTCGACGTGCAGATTCGAGACAGAAAAAGTGACAGAAAACCAAGTGGCAGATCATTTATCGAGGCTCGAGAATGGAGAAACAACTGGCAAAGAACTTTCAATCAAAGAAACTTTTCCAGATGAACAGCTTTTTGCCATGAAACAACAGGAAGTCCCTTGGTATGCTGACTATGTCAACAACATTGTGTCAGGAAAATGGCTGTTGGAATGGACAACTCATCAACGGAAGAAGTTCTTCAAAGAAGTCAAGCACTATGTTTGGGATGAGCCGTACCTGTTCAAACGCTGTGCTGATCAATTATTGAGACGATGCGTTCCACAGGAGGAGGTCAATAGTATTTTATAGCACTGTCATTCATCACCATATAGCGGACACTTCAGCGGGAACAAAACTGCAGTAAAAGTCCTACAATCAGGTTTGTTCTGGCCCACTCTTTTTAAAGATGCTTACTTGTTTTCTCTTCAATGTGACAGGTGCCAGAGAACGAGGAATATTTCGAGAAGAAATGAAGGACAATTGCAAAATATTCTGGAAGTGGAGATATTTGATGTGTGGGGAATTGATTTCATGGGACCCTTTGTGCCATCATTCGGAAATCTGTACATCCTGGTTGCTGTAGACTACGTCTCCAAATGGGTTGAAGTAATTGCACTGCCATCCAATGATTCAAAAGTGGTTATCAAATTCCTGAAAAAGAACATTTTCACTCGGTTTGGAACACCCCGTGCAATTATCAGTGATGGTGGCACACATTTCTTCAATAGATATTTTGATGCACTCCTATCCAAATACGGAGTTACTCATAAGGTTGCCACTGCTTACCATCCACAGTCAAATGGACAGGTTGAAGTTTCAAACAGGGAAATCAAAAGAATCTTGGAGAGAACCGTTGGATCAACAAGGAGGGACTGGTCTACAAAACTCGATGACGCATTATGGGCCAACCGGACAGCTTACAAGACACCCAATGGTATGTCACCATATCGATTGGTGTTTGGGAAAGCATGCCACTTGCCAGTTGAACTTGAACACAAGGCGTACTGGGCACTGAAAAAGTTGAATTTTGATCCACAAGCTGCAGGAGAGAAAAGACTTCACCAACTCAATGAATTGGAGGAATTCCGCCTACAGGCCTATGAGAATGCCAAATTATACAAAGAATAGACCAAGAAATGGCATGACCGAAAAATAGTGCACAGACAGTTGGAACCAAAGCAGCAGGTGTTGTTGTACAATTCGAGGTTGAAACTTTTCCCTGGACAGTTGAAATCAAGGTGGTCAGGTCCATTTGTGATCACTCAGGTTCTACCATATGTAGCAGTTGAGTTACTGGATCCCAATACCAACAACACATTAAAAGTTAACAGTCAGCGTGTCAAGCACTACTGGGGAGAATCATTTGAGCGACAAAAAGAAAGCGTCACACTTTCAGATCCAGTATAATGTTCGGGTAGTCACGTCTAGCTGACGACTTTAAACTTAACGCTAGAAGAGAGGCAACCCATGTAATATTTTTGTATAAATTATGATTTGGTGTGATTTAATTTGGTGTGTTTAGTTTTTGCAGATCAAGTCATTTTAAGATGGAAGAAGTTCTCGCAAATCTTCACAAGCAATTTCATTCTCTCCCTCAAAAATCTCTGATAAAAGTTTTCAAAGCTCGCTTGGAACGAATGAGACTATTGACAATCCATGGTATTCCTAATGACATTCGTTGGGTGATCGAAGCACATGTCCGATTAGCAGGTGAGTATTCTGATTATTGTACTTATTATTTTCCTGGTTTTGGAAGAAGCACCTATGCCAAGAAACGTAGAGCTAAGAAAATGGGTGTTTGTTTCAAATGTGCATGCTGGAATTGCAATACTCGTTGTCGTTCTTTAGAAATGGTGTCTGATAATCGCGAAGACAAAATTAAATTCATTAGGGATGGCTTGAGTAAGGAGTCTATAGATGATATTTCTTCGACTCTTGAGACGCATCCCAGTGGATATGTTCATATTGCCATTCGCAAATTACACACATAATTTTTAAAGGAAAGTCAACAGTTAAGTCTCGGGAATCTGACTCAAAAAGACCCTGTTTACCAATTTATAAGAATATTGGATGGGAAGCTTGTCCCTGACGCATAGACGTCAATCAAGCCACTATGTTTCTTGTACATATTATATCTCTTTATATTTTCCTAATAATTGTGATTTGTTTTGTTGTTTTCTTTTATTTTCTCCGACAGGATCCAGATCTTTTTGACTATCACGATTTATTTTACTGTTTAACTAATAATTTTCATTTGGCAGGTACTAGTGCTATTATTTTTACTCACCCTTTTCAAGTGTTATAAATGCAACTCATGATTGCACTTTTGAAAGACATCTAGAGTAAAACATGGAAGCCACTTCAAGAAGACAAGTTAAAAACATCTGTGTGTTTTGTGGTACTAGTATTGGTGTTAAACCACAATACATAGAAGCAGCACAAGAATTGAGTGCTGTAGGGAATATGCACTTAGTATATGGTGGAGGCAATCTTGGACTTATGGGGATCGTTTCAAAAACCATACAGGAATGAGGCATTCAAGTCTTGGGAATCATTCCCAAACCTTTGGCAGAGGCAAATCTTATTGGACCATCAAACGGAGAAGAATTAATTGTGCCAGGTATGTCTGAACAACAGGTAGAAATGATTAACCGTGCTGATGCTTTTATTGTTTTGCCAGGTGGCTTGGGCACATTGGAGGGAATTTTTATAGTGTTATCTTGGGCAAACTTGAACATACACCAGAAACCACTAGGACTGTACAATGTTGAGGGATTTTATGATTTTCTTTGTGTATTTCTTGATGATGCCCGGAGAAACGGGTTCGTAACAAAACCTATGAAGGAACTCCTCTTTACTGCCAGAACTGTCCCGGATCTAATTGACCAAATATTAGCCTATGAACCACAAATTGACCATATCATTTCAAAGATAAATTGGTCCGATGATGATCGTGGTAAGAGGCGTCGGATTAATCTGGATCTTAACCTTTAATTTCTTATAGAATTTCAGCTAACTAGGTACTAATTTCTAAACTCTTCTTCTACTGTTTAAGACATTAGAGACAATGTCTCATTTAGGTTTGGGGGAGGGAATTAGTTGATTAGTATCTTGTTTTTAGTTTGTGTGATGTTTTTATTTTTAGTTCAAAATTTTTCGAAAAATACAAAAAAATTGAAAAATCTTCGGGAAGGAATTACTGATTTTTCTTCTTTAAATAAAATATATTTTAATTTGAGTAAATATTCTTTTTTATTCTCATGATTTTCAATTTTATCAACCATATCTAGAAGTGTTTCTTTGTCTTGCCAAGTAATTATATTTATTGAATATTTACAATCACAATTATCACTTTCATTTTCTGAGGAATTAGAAGAATTTTCTTGAATTTCGAATACTTGATCATCAGAAGAATCATAAATATCTGATTCTTCTACACTTGATTCAATAAGAAGATTGATAAGTTGAGATTGAAGTTCTTCATATATTTTCAGATTTTGAATCTTTTATTTCATTTTACATTCATTTTTATAATGTCCAGGTCTACCACATTTGTAACAAATTGGAGTGGTTTGACTGGTAGATGTTTGTCCTGGATTTTTATGCTTATGTTTCTTATATTTTTTATTGTTATATTTATCTTTTTCTGTTTTATCATAATGATAATTTTTATTCTTTTTCTTGAAATATTTCTTTTCATTACGTTTATATTTCTTACTTGAATGTGCAACAATAGGTTGATATCCATATTGAAGACACCAATCTCCCAATTCTCTTTTACTTTGTTTGATTTCACTTTTAATTTTAGATTGAATCCTTAAATTTGTGCAAAGAGTTAAGCCAGTATTATTTTTCGCCATAGGTTAAGGTTTCATAAGGAATATCTCCATTAAACCTAAACCTAATATTGGTTCTTACCTTTTCAGCAAATAACTTGGGTAAACCACTTATGAATTTTTCTTTCCAATATATACTTTTACAGTTTATTCGTAAATATAATTTTGACAAAAATACATCTTTATACCACCTAAAGTCTTGCATTTTAGGGCATCTAAGGTTTTGAAGTATTTCTGATGACCTTTCTTGAAATTGAACAGGTTCTCCAATAAAATATTTAGTTATTGCAAAAAAAAAGTATTTACGATATCTTGTTCATCATTTATTGGTTGATTATTTTGATCTCTTTTAACTGCTGTTAAAATTTACATTCTTTCTTGTTCTGTGAGAAAATTATCCCACCATCCTTTTAATTGACCTGTGAATCATGCGGTTAATATGACTGCTATAGCATGATCATTATTTTTAGCAATTTTATAAACTTGAGCTGCCATTAGCATTTCGTGAAGAATATTGAGGATTTAAACTTCTGCCATTCCATCGATATTCCATTCATAAATACTATGACCATCATAATAACTTTGTGAATATTGATTTCTTTCTTCAAATTGAACATCTGGTGGAGTAGGTCTTGGGTAATAATTTCTAGTTTTAGGTCTCTGAGGTTTACTATGATACTTGGGTATTGTTTGTGAATCATTTTCTAAAAATTCTAAAAGTTCTTCTTGAAGTGATTCTTCATCATTATTGTTATTGATGGGTAATATATTTGTTTTTGAAGAATAAGGTACATCTTTTGAAATACTTAATTTTTATAATTGCTTTTGAATTTGATCTAAAACATCTTCTGAAGATTGCTTGAATTCAAATTTTTTTATCTTCATTAAGTTCTATTGGTGGTTTAAAAGGGGAATTTTTGGATCAAGATCAAGTTTTGTATATAATTTCTCTTCGTGGGTTATTTGAAGAAACGGTAGTTTCAGTGTTTATTGATTCAGTAAAGATTATTTCAACAGTATTTAATTGAGTCATTATTGTATTTAATAATTGATTAGAATAATTATTTTGTCGTTGTAAGCTACGAATACCTGAATATTGTATTTTATCAGTATCTTATGTGGTTCTTGGTATTTTAAAAGGAGCAGCCTTAATTGGTTGATCACTGTATTGAAATTGTATTTCTGTTAAGGGTGGATGGACACTTATTATTTTTTGTGGGGTGCTTGAATCAATTTTCCAATTTTTATGTATTGATTTAGTAATAAGTATTGTCTTTTGTTCTTGTGGGTAAAATTCTTTCATCCATATTAAAAAAAGACACATGTTCTTGTAACTTTGTTATATCTTTTAAATATTGATAACGTATTATTGATTTTTCACTTTATGAGAATATTGCCCTATATATTTTTCTAGGTTCGTCCCATTTAGGATGCAAATACTCTTCTTGAATTAATTCTTTATTGATAATAAATTATTTGTTTATAGTCATGACTATTGGAGGGAGTTGGTGATTTATTGTCTTCCTTCATTTGAGAATACGTTGGAGATATAGACTCAATCGATTGATCATCTTGATAAACGGGTTAAGGAATATTTTGATTAAAATCGACTCCTGATAATCTTGTTATTGGGGGTTCTTGAAATGAAGTTCTAGTTGACTGAAAGTCTCTTAAAATTGATGAACTACCTAGAGAACTAGGAATTCGTTGTAAATTTTTAAATTGAATATTAAAACTTCCATCAGAATCTTGACTTATTATATTTGTACTAGATCGTCTTTCTATTGGTGAATGAGGAACTATTTCTCTAAGATTCCAAGTATTTCCTTGAGTTATTTCATTCCACTTGAGTCTTTTAGGAGTTATAGCATGTGATATTAAAGGATTTACTTCAATTAATATTGATTCATTTTTAGAGCTATATCTCATAGCCTTAGGATTAATTTGACTTCTCATTACTTTATAATAAACACGATAAATAATAGCTATTGATTTGACATTTTCTAAAACATGTAAATTCTTTGATTGAACATTGAGAGTTAAAACATGCATAATATGCGGATCATGTAAAGATATTGAAAAATTTGGATAGCAATTTGAGTAAACAAGACCATTAGCAAGATTGGATTCTACTAATGTAAGTAATGAGTCATTAAAATTGATAAAATGAGCATCTCGTAATGAAAATAATATTGGAATATCTAAACCTAATTTAAACAAAGGTTTTGCTGCTATTTGCACCATTCCTATGTGTAGGTAATTGAAATTATTCCTTCGGTGATGAGATATGGCTGATTGAGAGAACAAAGATATGATACATGTTACTTGATTCAAAGGTATTGTTTGTTCATGGGTTTTTATTGAGTAATCTTAAGCAAAAGAAAAAAGTCTCTTTTTATATATGGTATCGAAATTGGCTAAAGGTATGAACCTGTTTTGTAATTGATTTTCTATTCTGGCTATTGGTTTTTGATTGTTATGGATTTCTTGACTATTGAGAATATTTGAGTCATTAAGTATATCGGCAAATGATTGAGAAGAGAAGGCTTCAGACACTTCGTCTTCAGATCTAGACCTTGTGGATCTTAATCTAGATAACATACTCATATTATTTTCTTAATACTCAAAGTAAACAAAGATTTTCCTCCTATTATGGGACCACCCTAAAACCAAACACGGCAAAGACAGGCTGACCAAGCGGATTACCGGGCTAAACCAAGCAAAATAAAAGAAATAAACTTTGAAAATTTGAGGAAGAAGATAAACAGTACTTACTGTGGTGAAACCGAACCACAAGAACAGAATCGACGAACCGAACCATCGGGCCGAACCACGTAACCAAACTATCAGACTAAACAACAGTTCGGTTCCTACGGAACCGTAGGAACCATTGCAATCATAATGGTTTTGGTAATGGTCAAGCCAAAATATTTTATTTTTTATTTTTATTCTATAAATACTTCGCATCTCAATTCATTTTTTCACATTCCAAGTTTCCAACAATTTATTTTATTTCATTATTTCATATTCTACTACAAACTAATTCTCAATTTTAATTTCAATTTCAATTTCAACTTCTTTGTTATTTTTTCAATTTCAATTTCAAATTTCTTTGTTATAAAAAAATGGTCAAGTGAATTATCTTCAAGCCCAAGGAGAAATACTGCCGATAAGAGTAAAAGCTCTAGGTTACCAACTAAACAAGCTCATGAACGGGTTCTTAAATCGATTTCGGTTTCTGAACCGTTTCTGAACCGAAACTGAATTTGATTCCTATTCGATTCCAGAATCAAACCGCGATCAGGGCTATATGCAGGTTACAAGCATCTTTTATATTTATTTCCATTTTCCCCATCGAATTGAAAATTAATTCAAAATTCTAATGAATTGCTGAATTTTGTGATTCTTACCGCATAGACTTTATACCTTACAGATAAATTTATCGGCACGTTTGGTAGACCCGCATTGTCTTGTTTTGCAGCGTTGTCTTTGACAAAATTGGTCTTTTAGATCAGTTTCGCCTAATAATTCAGTGCCGCATGATAAGATTACACAATCAAACCAATCAAATGGAGAAAATCAAGGAATCTAAATCTTTCATATTATGACATTTATCTAGTAGTTAATACCTTCCTATCTTTGTAATCTCCTTCCAATTTTAAATTTCAAATATTTTGTATATGTAGTGCAAAATGCCATTGTGAATAATAAGGAAAATATATTTCTTCAAACCTATCATCTCTAAAACTTCTACATGGTATCAGAGCCCAGATCCATTCTCTAATTTTTTTTTTCCCAAACACCTCTTATCAAACATTGATCCACTGCTTCAATGGCCACCGACGGTACCCAAAATGTCATTCCCAACAACCAAGAACCTACAAAACCCTTGATCATAGTTGCCATCCACAACTCCATCAAACTCACATCAACCAATTACCTCTCCTGGAAAACCCAAATTGAAGCCATTCTCATCGGCTATGATTTACAACACCACATAGATGCAAATCATCCCACCCCACCTCGGAACATCACCCGTAATGGAGAAACTTCACCAAATCCCGAATATCACACCTGGCTACGCCAATACAAACTCATCTTTGCAGCTCTGGTCGGCACCCTATCACCATCTCTAGTTCCTCTTATCACTCAATCTCCCAACACCTCTGAAGCCTTGCGAACTCTCGCCAACACCTATGCACGACCTTCTCGTGGTCACATCAAACAACTCAAGGATCATCTCAAACACATCACCAAAGGTACTAAAACCATTACCGAATACATGCAATCCATCAAAGCCACAACCGATCAACTAGCCGCCCTAGGAAAACCTCTTGACCATGAAGATCTAATTGAGAAAGTACTTGATGGACTTGACGATAACTACCAGTCCATCATCGACTCTGTCAATGGCCGTGATTCCCCTATTCTCTTTGATGAACTCCATGAAAAACTCATCAACAAGGAGTTATCTCTCCACAACAGGACCAGCTCCCATTCCCACCCGGCTTCCGCACATCCCACCAATGTTCGCACCTACAACCGACCTCATACAACCAGCCCGATCACAACCCAACCCAACTACACAGCCCACGACCCTCCACATGCTCAATCCCGACCACCAACGAACACCGACCAGACCAACACATACCGACCACTTGACCACTCAACTACAACATCCGTGACCGATCACCAAAATACCGACCCCACACATGACCACTCAACCATACCCACCGAGCCCGACCACACTACCAACGAACAACTACTTGAACCCTCAACTTCACCACCCATACCCAACCACCCCATAACCGACCACCCACATGCACCCTCCATCTTACCCCGTGTCATTGTCACACGTTCCAAAAACAACCTCCACAAACCAATACAAAAACTTAACCTCCACGCCCAGTTTCAGCAACCTAATCTCGAACCCAACACCATTACCCAAGCCCTCAAGGACCCTAAGTGGCGCCATGCTCTGTCAGAGGAGTACAATGCTCTTCTTCATAATGGGACATGGGAACTAGTGCCACCCTGTCCCGACCAAAACCTGGTCGGCTGTAAGTGGATCTTTCGCACCAAATTTAATCCTAATGGTTCTATTGACAGGTACAAAGCTCGATTAGTTGCCAAAGGATTCCATCAACGTCCTGGCGTGGATTATTATGAAACCTTCAGCCCGGTTATCAAGCCGACCACTGTTTGCATTATTCTTAGTCTTGCGGTCAGCAGAGGATGGTCTCTCCGACAACTTGACATCAACAATGCCTTTCTCCAAGGCACTCTCACTGAAGATGTTTATATGTCACAACCTCCAGGCTTCATTGATCAAGATCATCCTAATCACGTCTGTAAACTTCGCAAAGCCATCTACGGCCTCAAACAAGCCCCTCGAGCATGGTATCATGAACTGCGACAGTTTCTTCTCCAGTCCGGCTTCACCAACTCACAGGCCGACACCTCACTGTTCATCTTCTCCAACAGCCACACCACACTTTATCTCTTAGTCTACGTCGACGACATTATCATTACTGGAAATGATGCTGCAGCTGTCCGACGATTCATTGACCAACTCTCACAGCGCTTCTCTCTCAAAGACCTTGGCCAGCTAGCTTATTTCCTTGGGGTGGAGGTTATTACCCACAACAGTAATCTTTTCCTAAGCCAACGCAAGTACATTGCCGATCTTCTAACAAGAACCCACATGATGGACGCCAAGCCAGCCCCAACACCTCTCCCAACAAACCCGACACTTACATTAACAACTGGATCTCCTTTACCTGATCCGACCGAGTACAGAACTGTTGTCGGCAGCCTCCAGTATCTTTCCCTCACACGACCAGATATTGCTTACACAGTAAATAAACTTTCTCAGTTTATGCATCAACCGACCACTGAACATTGGCTTGCAGTCAAGCGTCTACTACGATATCTCTGTGGCACTCTGGACCATGGCATATTTCTCCGCCGCAACTCCCCTCTCTCACTCCATGCCTTTTCCGACGCTGATTGGGCTGGTAATAAAGATGACTTCACCTCCACTGGTGCTTACATAGTGTATCTGGGTCACAATCCTATTTCCTGGAGCTCCAAGAAACAGCGCACGGTTGCACGCTCGTCCACCGAGGCAGAGTACCGATCAGTAGCCTCCACTGCCGCCGAACTCAGATGGATTTGTGCTCTCCTCACTGAGCTGGGTGTCACCCTCTCTCTCCAACCAGTAATCTACTGTGACAATGTTGGGGCGACCAATTTATGCTCCAATCCTGTTTTTCACTCACGCATGAAACACGTAACACTTGACTACCACTTCATCCGAGAACAAGTTCAAGATGGTCTACTCCGGGTCTCACACATCTCGGGAACCGATCAACTAGCAGATGCCCTTACCAAACCACTTGCTCGGTCACCCTTCAACACACTCAAGTCCAAGATCGGACTCTCTCCCCGACCGTCCATCTTGCGGGGGCATGATAAGATTACACAATCAAACCAATCAAATGGAGAAAATCAAGGAATCTAAATCTTTCATATTATGACATTTATCTAGTAGTTAATACCTTCCTATCTTTGTAATCTCCTTCCAATTTTAAATTTCAAATATTTTGTATATGTAGTGCAAAATGCCATTGTGAATAATAAGGAAAATATATTTCTTCAAACCTATCATCTCTAAAACTTCTACACCGCACACCCTCTGCGTCTGAGCGGACCTTAATAAAATATTTTTTTAATTTATTAATTTTTATATTTATTTAAATTTAATCATTTAAATTATTATATTACTGAAATAATATTTATTTATTTTTATAAATATTTTAAATTATTTAAATTAATAAAACAATTTTTAGTACTTAATTTTAATTCAATAAATTACTTAAATTAATAAAATAATATTAAACTATTTTAATAAAATAATGTAATATTATTTTAACAATATAAAAATTAAAATATACAATACAATCCATATAACATCAAACATGGTACTATATAAACTTTAATATAGCCAATATAATTTAGTACAGTCCAATCCAGTAAAACACATCAAACACGCCCTATTAATTTAGTGGCAAACCTTTTTTAGGGGCTAGGCAGGTCCGCCTCTGATTATATAAAGTTCATATATTTATTAAATTATACTACTAATAAAGAATTTGTAATTATAATTTTAAGAATATCATTTGTCAATACTATTGGTATTGTTGTGAAATTAACTTAATCAGTATAGGACTCGCATTTTGTGCGGGTTGAAAATATACGTTAGGTATCAATCTTATAAATTTTTCAGATTTTGTCGGTGTTATAGTTTAAATAAAATAATTGATTAACTTACACGTAATATTTATGCCTCATTCGTTTGTCTCTCAGTTCTCAAATAATATTTTTAATTCACTGTATATAAGCTAATAGTCCGAGTATGCATCTTGAAGCACAGTAAATAATAAAAAAATTATGAAATAAAAAAAATATAAAATTATTTCAAAATAAAATAACAAATAATAATAGACCCGAAATCCAAAAAATTGGTTAAGTTTTATGGGCGACTACTATTTATATTTCTTGTTTTAATAAGAGATTATATTTTTATATTATAATTTTTTTATAATTTAATAATAAAAATAATAATTGTATAGATTAAGTGTCACATGACACGGTGAGAAAACTTAAAAATATTTAACTGATGTGTGTGTATATATTCTTTGCCGGATGATTTGTGATATTGTGCAAAAATTAATCGGATAGTATAATATATTTTCTTGTTATAATATAGTTCTTATTTAATAGATTTATTATTTTAATTTTATAGTTTAATATTATTTTTTAAAATTATAATAAAATAGTATAATATGTTTTCTTATTATAATATAGTTCTTATAAAATTATAATATGTATTTTTATTGTAATAGGTTTTTTATTTAATACAAAATTAATTACAAAAATGTTTTAATTTTATAATTTAATAATAAAAAATTAAGTGTACAGGTTAATTGTATAGATTAAAAGTCATGTATGTTTTTTTAATTTTAATGAGAGATTATAATATATTTTCTAATTATAATAGGTTTATTTATTTTAATTTTATAATTTAATAATAATAAATTAAAAATATTAATTAATTAATTAATATGTTTATTACTTTAATAATATATTATGTTTTTATAGTGTTATAAGTTTTTTGTTAATAATTTATTATTTTAAAATTATAATTTAATAATAAAAAAATAATTATATAGATATTTTAATGAAGGTAATATAATATATTTTCTAAGAATCGATTGGATTACTAACATATAGCTTTTTAGTACTCGATTAAGGAAATATTTATCCCAGCCCTCTGCTTGTTTTATACGTACCTTTTATTGTCTTGTGTATCTTTCTTTTTGGGCTTCTTTTTTATGTTTTATCTAATTTTGTTGGCCTTTCGTTTGTATAATCAGAAAGTTTTTGGTCGTTATTTTTCCACATCCAATTTCTAGAAATTACTTTCATTAGTATGGAAATATCAAAAGATAAATAAAATGGTTTGTCTATTTTGTACAAAAAAAAATGGGAATGGGCATTTGCTTGAACCGGTTTACAAATAAAGATTTTACGTCTTTGTGCGCGCATGGAACATTTGATTATAGATCGACGAAAATCTAATTGTTCTAAATAACGTGGCAAAGTTACATCCTTTTTTGTCTAGTGATCAAGAGAAACCACTAAACATTTGGCTTTTTGTGAACGAAATGCACGTTTCCCTCTTATATTTTCGTTGTATTCTTCCAACTCTTGGTCTAAGTTATTGATTAATTCGTATAACTATCGGGGAACTCTTTTATTAATTTCTTTTATCAAACTTTTTGATCATTGGGATTGGTTATAACTGCATCGAATAAAAATTTTAAAATTTGGATTTGTTCTTTTGAATCGATTTGTTCTCGTTCGTGTTCTGTAAATAAAGACCGTACTTCTTCTCTTGAAAATGATTTTCAATTAACTCGTGTATGCAAATTTGTCAGAATCATTAATAATAATGATATTGTGAATCTTATTTATCCAAAGCGTTCCTATCCTATTTTTTATATAAGTTTTATTTAGGATTGCATATGAAAATAATTTTTGATTCTTCTACGATAAAGTACATGTAATAAAGGATCATATATTTTAAGGTAAGTATTTTTTTTTTTGGTTATCATTATACAATTGAGTCTTTTTTTTAGTATATCCAGAATAAGAGATCATTTATCTAAAACTTCGATTCTATTTCTAAACTCCCTGATTAAGTTCTTCCTTTTTTGGTTATTAGTGTAATTTCAATGTGTATAAGTTCATCATAGGATAGTTTTTATGTTGTGAACAAATATTTTTTTTTGTTATCATTTCCAAAAAAGTTTACAGGCTGGATACGTAAAAGGGATCTTTTATTTTTCATTACTTCGACATGTATACAAAAATAGTGTGACATTTCATTTTTAACAATATTTTCAAATCGATTATTTTTTTTTATATTGAATTGATCGAGTCCATTGTTTATAGTCGAAAAGAAGAGTCCCAAGAGTTTTTTCAAACCATAATAAATATTTCTTTTATTTTTCTTTAAATAATTTAAATATTTATAATTTCAAATTTTATTGATTCCCATCCAAATAAGAAGTTTCATAAACTGGACTATTTTTATCACATGTCTCTTTAAAGCGAAAGTGAAATTGATGCTTTGTTTTTTTCATTTTCATTCACTCGGATCTCTTTCGTTTCCTCAATTTTATCTGAATCCTCATTTTCTTTCGCAAAAAATGGAAGCATTAAACAAATAGCTTGAATCACTTTATTCTCGTGATTACATGCAACTCCCGCTCATACAGCCCTAGGAAATGGGATGATGCTCTTTATAATTTAATAATAAAAAATTAATTATAGAGACTAAGTTAATTGTATATAATTTAAAAGTGTTTTTTTTAATTTTAATATTTTTGTTTATTATAATACAATTCTTATAAAATAATAATATGTATTTTTATTATAATATAATTTTTATTTAATAAATTTATTAATTTAATTTTATAACTTTAATTTGGAGCCGCCACTTGATACGTTGAGAAAGCTTAAAAATATTTAACTTATATGTATATATTCGGTGAATAAAATTTTTAGGTAATAATTTTGATAAAAATAATAAAAATTACTTTAATTTCCAAGTTAGCCAAGTGTTTTAACAAGTTACAACATTGTTTGATATAAAAATCGGGATGAGTAAATATAAATATTTATAATCCCATACTTTACTAATATTCAAACCCAAATGATAAATGACAAGTTTTATTAGAATACTTGAAATCCAACTCAACTAAAAAATAAAATAAAATAAAATTGCTATTTGGAGAATTGATTAGTAAAAGAGTTATCATCAATTTAGTTAGAATAGATAATCATATAAGTGGACGTGCCGGAGTGGTTATCGGGCATGACTAGAAATCATGTGGGCTCTGCCCGCGCAGGTTCGAATCCTGCCGTTCACGCACATTTTTTAATCTATGGCTATTTCAAAGTTCCGTGGTGGCGTGGTCGAGCAATAAATAAAATAAATTATAATCTGAAATTGCTGGCGGCCCATCATGATTTTTATGCTGGTAAGTGACTCTTCCTTTTTCTTTTTCTTTGTTTTTTTATTTTGGGTTGTAGATAGCCAGACATTGGTCGAATCTATATATAAACTCCTTAATTGAGTACCTGTAAAAAGAAGTTAATTAGTTGGCAACAAATTTAAGATTCATAAAATCTATTTTCTTGATATATTATATTATTTGTTGATGGTAATTTTGTGACTAAGTATTTTGAACAGCTCGGTAAGGGCAGAAATAGAATTTCTTTCTTTGGTTAGATGAGTATTCTGAGGGTATCGACCGTTCCTTGACCAGACGTAGTATTCAGACCTGGTCTCATGACTTTGACCGACCCGATGACATAACATGGTGTAGATATCAGAGACCGACAACATCATAGCCGACCCCGACTACTATAGCCCGGAAGCTCGGGTCAGTTCAATCTCTTCTCCTCAATCGAGATAGTGAGTTAAGATATTTTGGATCAAATCGGAAGCAGTTGGACTAGTTCAGCACAACAGTTTACCGCCCTCATGAAGTCCGACGTGAGCCTAGGACCGTTCAGGTATTTCACCCTGACATGTGCCATTGCGTGAAGGAATTTTTACAGGTTGTCTTCATAATGGTTGTGTGTGGCAGCGCCCAAAATAGAGTAATTAAATGAAGAGTCAGATGCAGGTTTGCTTTCGGCAGTGACATGTTTTACTTTCAGCAGAAAAGCTTACTAACACGCAGGAAATCCACGTGGATGACGTCATAAAGATATGAGAATGATATTTCTTTTTCTTAGTAAATAAAGGGAGGGTAAACACATTTGTAAGGGTTAGTAAAATTTCACTCGAGCATATTTGTAACAAAACACTACACGAACAACTCGGTATTACGTGACTATCTTTGAAAAGAGGTCGTTATACCACTTTATTCCCGTGGACATAGGTTGGATCTATTCCGTCGAACCACAAAAATCCTCTGTCATTTTTTGTGTTGTTCTTATTTGTTGCTAAGTTTGCTTTTGGCCCTCAATTACCAAACAAAATTCACGGTTGAAGGAGGATTTTTCGAGAAGCGGTATTCTGAACCTGTCCATGAAATAAAGATCACCCGTCAATAGTTGGCGCCGTTTGTGGGGAGAGAGCGAAAAATGTTTGACGTAGTAAGACAATGGCAGAAGACGAGAACCACAGATCGTCAGAGGGTTCAACGACTGAGTGAATTGAGAGAATGGAAGAAGACATGAGGAAGGAAAGTAAGAAACCAAAACCTTCATGAATGCCATGATGGAAAAAATGGAAAGGTTAGAAATGATGACCGATGAAAGATTGGAGGCTGGTCCAAGCCGGAAGAGAGTTGCGTTGAATACCCAGGAGCCTGAGGAAGATTCACTAGGTGCCAAGTGGGACAAGACGCATGGAGTACCGAAGATAGTTAGGCCCGGTACCTATCTTTTGGAGCAGCTGGACGATACCAAACTCAAAAAGCATTGGAATGCTGAGATGTTGAGGAAATACTTCCAGCAACTCATCTCTTTGAGCTGTAGAATGAAATGTAAAAAAAGTGACCAGAAATCACCAATTAAGACTGAGCTATAAAATGAAATGTAACGCTTGGAGCTGACAGAATCTGCACGTCACTCCCAACGAATGAACAAACTCGTCTTAAAGAAGTTGTGGCAGTTGTTCGACCTGCCAGATCTGCGGTTTCACGGCCAAGATAACCCTTATGGAGCGGCAGGCAAACCAACATGCCGGGGGCACACAATCAGTCTCTATGAGTGCCTCCCGCATACTATGAAATGGTCACCCCGAATGAGGGGAAGTGGTAAAAATCCCACATGGGACCACTAGAAGTCATGGGAAGGGTTCTCGACCGAGCTTCAGAATCATTCAGAGATGATTTTACAGAGCCCAGTTTAGGGGAGTCATGTCAAGTCGATTGGGAATTTCAGAATCAAGATTAGACCAGAAGAGTGCAATCAGACTACTAGACAAGTGTCAGAAATTTATTGTAAAACCTCTCTTGAAATGACCCGCAAAGAGTTGTAAGAAGGGCAGTAGGTCACATGAATATGAATACGACTTTCTTTTTTAAATTAAAAAATTTGTTACTCATTTGTTAATTGAATGTGAAAGCCATGTTCAATATTGGGATATGCTTGAGGCGAAATGGTGATCAGTAACCGGGAGACATCAAAACCGTGGCACTCCAATCCTGGGTGTCATTATCAAACCCCTAGATGGAAGTGTTCCAACCCAGACATTTTCACTTTTGAGGATCCAGAACGCATCAAGGGATGAAGTACATGTGGAAAAAGCACGAACCCCTCGTGCACGCCAATCCCGAGTGTCATTTTCAAATCCTCGAGACCGGAGCTTTACTACCCTATGACTCGTATTTTTTAGGAATAGCTCGTGTAAACGGACTCATGGAGGTTTCTACCCCTGTGAGTTTTTTGGTGAATCCCGTTGAGAACCACAAGGCACACAGCATTGGGACGGCCGAATGGCCCCCATAACCTTTTTTCACCTCGGGTAAACCGGACCCATTGAGGTTTCTGCCCCTGCGAGTGGTTGGCGAGTCCCGTTGAGAACCACTAAGTGCACAATATGAGGAAGGCCCTAGTGCCTCCGTGACTCTTTCAACCTTCAGGGATGGCGAACACAGGGAGGTTTCTTCCCCCGTGGATAGTCTGCCTCACCGCCCTGGATCAGAAGAAACATAGGATTATGAGTTTCTTCCATCATACCATTTGCAGAATCTAAACCCGCGTAGCATGGACCCCGGTTCATGGCTTTGACCGCTCACCGATTCTTAGCCTTGTTAACCGAGACACTGAATTGTAAGGTTCAGAATTGTTATTTTGGGAAACACCAGACAGGACGCTGCCTCAGGGCACCACATCCAAGTTGTTATCCTTTCAAGTTTGCTTAGAGTATGTGCTAAGTTACCTCAACTATACTAACATTGCCTTGTTTTCACCTTTTTTTTTTTTTTTTTTTTTTTACGGATGCCCAGAAAAGAGACGTCTACGCTAGGATCCGCGGAGTATCGAAGGTCGAAAATCTTCTATCACGGATGTCCCATTTATTCCAATGGCTCGGGCTGCATTCGTTCCACCGAGGCCATTCATTCCACTGGCTCAGGGCTGCATTCGTTCCACCGATGCCATTTTTTCCACTGGCTCGGGGCTGCATTTGTTTCACCGAGGCCATTCATTCCACTAGCTTGGGGCTGTATTCGTCACGCCGATACCAAGTATTTTACCAACTCGGGGTCGGATTACGTCCCACCGAGTGGATTTTCATCGGCCTGGGATCAGAGCATCTCCCCCATATCCGGATCTCAATTAATCCGGGGAGGTAACATTCCATCGGAGCCAAGTATTCTGTAAGCTCGGGGTCAGGTTACGTCCCACCGAGTGAATTTTCATCGGTATGGGGTCGGACCATCTTCCCCATGGCCGGATCTCAATTGGTCTGGGGAGGTAACATTCCCTCGGAGCCAAGTATCCTACAAGCTCGGGGTCAGTTATGTCCCACCGAGTGGATTTTCGCAGGCATAGGGTCAGACCATCTCCCCCATGGCCAGATCTCAATTGGTATGGGGAGGTAACATTCCCTAAGCACGGGGTTGTGTTATGTCCCACCGAGTGGATTTTCATCAGCATGGGGTCGGAGCATCTCCCTCATGGCCAGATCTCAATTGGTCTGGGTAGGTAACATTCCATTGGAGCCAAGTATTCTGTAAGCACGGGATCGGGTTACGTCCCACCGAGTGGATTTTCACAGGCATGAGTTCGGAGCATCTCCCCCATGTCCGAATCTCAATTGGTTCGGGGAGGTAACATTCCCTCGGGGCCAAGTATTCTGCAAGCTCGGGGTCGAGTTATATCCCACCGAGTGGATTTTCATCGGTATAGGGTCGGAATATCTCCCCCATTGCCGGATCTCAATTAGTCTGGGGTGGTAACATTCCATCGGAGCCAAGTATCCTGTAAGCTCGGGGTCTGGTTACGTCCCACCGAGTGGATTTTCACCGGCATGGGGTCGGAGCATCTCCCCTATGGCCGGATCTCAATTGGTTCGGGGAGGTAACATTCCTTCGGAGCCAAGTATTATGTAAGCTCGACGCCGGGTTACGCCTCACCGAGTGGATTTTCATCGGGATGGGATCGGAGCATCTCCCTCATGGTTGGATCTTAATTGGTCCGGGGAGGTAACATTCCATCGGAGCTAAGTATTTTGCAAGCTCGAGGTCAGATTACGTCCCACCGAGTGGATTTTCATCGGCATGGGGTCAGAGCATCTCCCCCATGGTCGAATCTCAATTGGTCCGGGGAGGTAACATTCCATCGGAGCCAAGTATTCTACCAGCTCGGGGTCGGATTGCGTCCCACTGAGTGGATTATCTTTTCCTTGTGGTCGGAGCGTCTCCCCTATGGCCGGATTTTAATTGGTCGGGTTCGAAATTTTCCTTCAAGATCGGATACTATAGAAAGATTTAGCAAGTTGAAGATGGAAATTGTGCCAAGTGTTGAAAACAGGAAAAGAAACATTTATTAAGATACACAAAAAGAGGAAATGTGAATATTATTATAGGAAAAATATATTATTTGTTACATAGGGCCCCCTTGGGGTCACCCTCATTCCTCAGCCCGTGCAGGGGCGACTGGTTCATCTTGGTCAGGCTTTGGAGGTAAAACCTATGGCTCAGATTCTGCAGAGGGGATCTCGATTTTCGTTTTATTGGCATGAGTTTCGACTTCAGCTGCATGGACTTCTGACTCGGGAGTAGGGGCCTCAGGCTGCGCTTCCTCAGGAACCGGGGACATGGGCAAGGCAGATATGGGTTCGGGGTCTTGAATCTTCTCCGGAGGGGGCATGAGTAAAGCAATGGCCTCCTCCTCTGAGAACTCCCCTTGTAATATTGGATGACAATGTGGACGAGTCCCATGTCCACCCGAGCACTAACATCAGGATGATCTCTGTATAATCTCCAATCCCGTCAAGCTTGGCCTTCTCCAGGTCCGCTTCCAACTTGGCCTCTTTGTTTTTCAGGTCATCCCGGGCCTTATCCCTTTCCTTGATTACCGCTTTGAGTTTGGAGTCTAAGTTTGCAATCTCCCACCTTAGATGTTTAGCTTCTTCCTCCGCGATATCCATCTTTCTATTTACAACGACGGAGGTATTGCAGAGGGAATCATTCAGTGCAGTGGTCTCGACAGCGACCTTTTTCAGCCTCTGGATCTCTTTTTTTTTGCCAGTTCGACCTCTCGCTCTATCATTTGAGGTTGAAGTCTCTGTACTTCGCCCCCCTCGGACAGTAAGCTCATCAACAGGTCCTTATTCCAAGCCATCATGTAACCCATCTGCAAGAGATAAAGAAATGGTTAGAATTCGCCAAGTAAAAACAGAGTACGAAAATAGAAAAAAATGTTTATATTAAGGATTTGGGCACAGAACTTGAAGAAAACCTTCTCGGGGGATATGTGCTCATATCTTGGGATATGCTCGGGAGGGATCGCTTCGGCCAATAGGTTGAATGTAGGCATCAGATGGGCTACTACATCATGGACCTTCTCATTAAGGTCATTCACCCCCAACACCACCCCACTCTTTCCGATCCCGGAAGGAGCCTCTGCAGGTTTCTTCTCCTTTCGAGTGATAGCCTTCTTGGTGGGGGGTTCTGCTTCTTCTTCCTCTCCAAGCTCGACTACTTCTTCGTCGAGCTGATGGTGGTGTTTGTTCGAAGGTCTGGATTAGGCAAGAGACGGTTGAACTGTTGGGCTCAGAGCAGCCAGTGTGAGAGTAGGCTGAGGAGTTGCCATTGGATGAGCAAGCAGCTTGGATTTTCCGTTAGCCTCAAAGGGAATCAGAGTAGTCAGTCACCTCCAAGAACTTCCAACTGCCCCATGGCTGGCTTTTTTTGGCCAGACTCTTGATCCGCCCCTTGACATTGCATGATTTTGTCATTCCTGCATAATACAAGACAAAAGTATGGTTAGTTTCCGAGCACATGTAACCTCAATCAGATTCAGGTAACCTCAATCAGATTCAAGCTAAGTATAAGCAGTTTGTTAGTATGACAGATGATAACTACATAGTCATCCTAGAGCCTGTGGAGGTGTGTTCCGGATGAGGCCCGACTCTACAAAGGCACCATCATTGATGATACTCTTCCAGAAGCCAGAGAAGCTCTGGGTTTTCTTAATCCTGGTCCGAACCTCATGACTGACTTTAGGAGGATCCCTTCAGCAGGCTGAAAAGTTTTGGGAAGTTAGTATTTTTTCACAAAATTTATAGGAAAACTAAGGGGTCAGGTCTTCATCTTTTTCCGTAAAGATATCTGAGACATCTATCTCTTCGGAATCTGTAGATCGAGACTGACCCCAGTCATCCGTGGCCCAGAACCAGTGATCTTTGAAGTTTTTGTAAGTTTGAGGGAGTTCGATGATGATAGCAAGTACGTCGACATAAGAGGAGAGGTAATACCAACCGTGATGAGTTTTTGGGTTGGCTTTCAGTTTGTACAGCCTTTGCAACTCCACAAAGGTCGGCTCTCATATGTCCACTCGATGCCATATCTTATGAAGGCCAGCCAGTATCCTCCAACTATTCAGATTCAGCTGGTAGGGAGCGATTTCCATCGAGGCAAGCATCTTTGCAAAGTAAGACTGGATAGGCAGTCGCAGGTCACATTCGAAGAAGGAGTGGAGAAGGGCCACAGAACCGAACTCAGAAAGGCTTGCGAACTCACCAAAGCTTGGGACCTCAAGAGCTATGTCTATAGGGAGCTCATATTGATGGCAGAGTGCACTTAAAGCATCTTCCGTGACGGTTGACGGACGATCCATGTCCAGGGAGGACCAGTCTAGTTCTCCCTCCAATGTCATATTATCAAAAGATAAATTCATGATTTCATTCATGTAATTAATCAAAACGTTAACTATTGTTAAAAATAGACAACCAAGTATTACAGGAATTAGCTTGTAACTATATGCTACAGGTTGTGTTTCAAAGACAATAAAATCCACAAGATATATGAATTTATCGACTTCTAATAATACGTCTTTAATAATTCCCTTTGGTACCCTGAGTGATCCATTGAAAAGTAAAAAAATAGTTGATGTTGGTTTTAACTCACCAATATTAAGTTGTTGATAAATCGAAAATGCATGGCTCCAAGATCAAGCAAAACAAGTTCAATTTTTTGATTTCCAATAATACAAGAAATAGTTGGACAACCAGGGTTCTTGTATTTTAATGCATTATTGGTTGAGAGAATGAAACTTACTTGTTTAACTAGAAAAAATTTATTTCTTATCTGATGTTTCCGTTTAATAGTGCACAAGTCTTTCAAAAATTTAGCATAAGATGGTATCTGTTGGATGACATCTAATAAAAGAATATTGACCTTTACCTGTTTGAATATTTCATATATATTTGGGGAATGGTTCAATTTATTTTTTTAATGCCTGGGAAAATGGAGGTGCATGAGAGAAATTGATATCATCAACCATGGGTAATGGTTCATCAACCCATTCATTACCCTCTGAATCTGATTTAATTTCAACTTCATGAAGTTCAAGAATAGGTCTGTGGATGACCTTACCACTGCGAAGAGTAATAACAGATTTGACTTGATCTATGTGTTGACTACCAGAACTACCCTCTTGAGGGTTTTGATGACTCTTGGGGTTGGCTGTGGTTGTGCAGAAAACTTTCATTAATCATTAATAGACAATGCATATGTATCTTTTAGATCAATCAATATTTGCACATTTTGGTTATTGAAGACTTTTTATTTCTCAATGAATGCATGCAAAATATCCTTAAGGGTTTTCCTATGTGGTGAGACATATGGTGCATAATTATGGGAATTTCAGAAATTCTAGTATACTTGGGGAGGTTGTTGTGATAGTTATGCTTGGTTATCATTCCTCCAATTGAAGTTTGGATGGTTTCTCCAACCAGAATCTTAGGTTTGGGAGTATGGGTTTGGATTTGATCTATTGAAAATGTTTATGAAACTGACTTGGTCATGAAGACATTCTTGCAGGACTGGCGAGGTTGGGAAAACTTGTGTGACATGTTCATTTGAATTACAGATTTGACATGTGACTTATTGAACTGACTTGACATGACCACTCTTCCTCATTTCTAATGCCTTAACTTTTTTTAGCTATAGATACATACATAGAAGAAAGGTCATGGTTTTCCATAAGGTTAAACATACCTCTACCAGATAGCTGTGTTTTATAGACGACTCATAAGTGCCAAATGTATCCAATTATTGTGCATTCTCTGCTATGTGTTCTAAGTAATCTAGTGCATTTTCGAGATTTTTGTCCCTAAATTCATCATTACACATCATTTCCATTACTTGTCTACCTTTAGGTGTTGAACCCTTGTAGAAGTAGGCAACCAGCCTTCATGTTTCAAACTCGTGATATGGACAAACATTCATTATTTCTTTAAATCTCTCACAACATTGGTAAAGTGTTTCCCCCGACTCTTGTGTGAAAGTTGTGATTCTCCTTTTAAATGAGTTTGTCCTATGAGGAGGAAATTTATTTTTCAGAAACTGTTCTTACAAATCATCCCATTTTCTGATGGATCATGACTTAAGGTTATACAGCCAAATTTTAACTTTATCCTTTAAAGAAAAGGGACAAAACCGTAATCGAATTATATTAATGCCACAATTTTGGTATGTGCAAGTGTTACATACCTCTTCAAATTCTTTTAAGTGTTGATAAAGATTTTCTGAGTCTAGACCGTGGATTTGGGTAAAAGTTGGAAGACATCTGGCTTAAAATTAAAACGTGCTGCATCTGGGAGAAAAATAATGAAAGATGATGATTCTGTCCTAATAGGATTCATGAATTACCTAAGTGTCCTAGGATAATTAAGATCGCTATGCTGAGACTCGTTTTCTTCATGATCAAATGGATTTTCGTTTTGGGCAGGTGGATTTTCGTTTTGGTTTTCGGCCATTTTGACTGACGATGAAGGTGATGGAGACTCTATTTAAACTACTGCTAGATGATCGAGGCCCATATTTCATGCAACCTAAATGCAAACTATATGCTAAAATTTAAGAATGCAAATGCAATACTTACAAAAATAAAATAATAAACAAGTGGAAAAAAATAAAACTAAAAATAAAAATAAAATTGATAAAAATAGAAAAGAAAATACAAATGTGATGATTTAGATCCAAAAACGTTCTCCGATTCTTGTCAATTCAGATCTCAATTGAATTTCTCGTTCATATGTTTCAATTTCTCGAATTAGGTTCTCACAAAAAATTATGGAAGAATCTTTAGATGGAGATGGTTCAAGAAATTCTTTGGCAAAATGCAAGCTCTATTTTAATTGTTTTTTTTTGTCTCTTGTAACCTTGAAGAATTAAATATATGGTTTTTCTATATATGGGATGTCTGGGTTCAGGATTCATTTAAGATCAACCAAGACATCTTAGATCTATATAAATGCAAAGAAAAAGAAAATGAGATGTAGAAAATATAAATAATAATAATAATAATAATAAGAAATACAAAAATTAAAAATAAAAATATATACAAGGATTATTATATCTACTAAATTTATTCCCCGCGCAACGGCGCCAAAAACTTGACACGCTAAAAAATAATTCTTTACTCCCAATTATAAAAGTGTCGAAGTAATAAATAACATGGTAAGTCCAGGGTCGATCCACATAAAATAAATTTAGTAAAAAAAAAACAATATGAGGTAAAAAAAAAGGCTTGATTTGTTTGAAGTGATTGGAGAATTTTAAGTTGAACTGTAACAATAAAATAAAATATCGGGGTTAGGAGATCCACTTTTAATATTTCAAATTTAAAAATCTCACTTTTTATAATATATAAATTATCATTAATACCCAAATAATTTATTTTAGGAATTAATTATGCCAAATTATATAAAACCATCCATAAAGACGATGATAACTTTTGTCTATAACAAATCCAGTTAGGTACTCAATTATGTCAAATAAATAAAATCAGCTATATAGGCGATAACAAAGTTTGTCAATAATTAATCCAAATTTAAATTAAATATTAATCATTAGATTACAATTTATATATTATAATATAAGTGAAATTAATTTATATTTTCATATTAAAAACTTCACTCTTTACCATAGCCAAAAAAAAATAAAAATAAATAAATAAATAAATTTTAGTTACTAATAATTTGAATAAAAAGACTCAGAATTTTATTACTAAAAGAAAAAAAAAATTACAAGAAAACTTTAGAAAAATAAAACATATAGGAGCTGGAAATCCACAAATTTTCAAAGAAAACTATGGAATCCAAACTGAAGAAATGAGGTACAGAACACCTTTATTTGAGATTGCATGATTCAAGAGAAATGACATTCTACTGAAAGGTGGATGTCATTTCCCATCGATATATATATATATATATTATTTTATTTTTGTTTTTTCTTCTTGTTTTTGTCTTCAAATATTACATATAAAACACTCTGGATTTTTCATCAATTCGACATCGAAAACTTCAGAACTAGAAAATCTTGTAAAATTCAAAGTTATAGATATTTGAATCTTCATTCATCTAGAACTAGAATCTCCTAAATCCGGTATCATTGTAAAACATTATGGCCAAAATACGAATATTGCGCAAGGTTGGAATTTCCGAAATTGTACATTGTTAGAACACCGTATTAAGTTTTCGGCCTCCAAAATCTAAATGTCAAGTCCATTTTTATAGATATGCTTCTAAAGTATTATTTCACATATATAAAGATAAAAAATCACAATAAACATAAATATAATTATTATTCAACAACTCTGCTAAATTTATGGGATTAATGAAACTAAAAGTGTATAATGATTAATTTTTATTTTAATAAATATGCACTTTTTAGTGTTCATCAGTAGGAATGCAGACGTGGCAATGGTCAAAATCATTAAGTATTGCACATATTATAAAGCTCAAGACCATAATAACATACAAAATAAATGAAAATAATCAAAGGCCGGAGTCTTTAGACGCCCTCCCTAATTGGAGAGGAGATTAAAGATGAAAAATTGACAAAATTAATGTTGAAAACAGGGACATGAAAAATCGAATACCCATTTCTAATTTAGGGAATGGATGAAGGCTATGTAAAATTCTCATCAACCCTCATTACCAATTTAAGTTTTTATTTATTTTTTAAAATTTTCAATAAATATATTCAAATTACTTTTCACAATTTTATGTAAATATAAATAGAAAATATCTTAATATTTATAAAATATACAAATTATAAATAGTACGACTTAAATAAAATAATTGTAATGAAAGAACCATATTTTAGTAAGTTACGGACTAAGCAAAAACACAAAAAAAAATGAATTTCAATATTATCAATTTTTTTTTAGTCTGTATATTTTATTTTTGGATAATTTAATAGTTCATTAATATATTTTTAAATAATTTAAATTTATTTTTTAAAAAAATTATTTTCTATTCAAGACTCAGGGCCCCTAGAAAATTCCCTTTTATTATTCCACGATAATATGTTGTTCAAAAATACCAAGTTCGACTTCATACCACTCTACATATCAGTTGTTGCTTTTGAGCCTTCTACAGGATTTCTGCGTGGCAGATAGACCCCAGTAGCCAAGGTGATCTAATAATAAAACTGATATGTTCTCCATAGAAATTAACTTGAATAATTAAAATTTATGTCGGTGTTTTTAACATGTATTTGTTGTGTGATAATTATGGTAGCTAGGGTTAATGGCTTCACCTGCATGGACCCAAAACGCCACAGGCAAACCATTTCTCATTCAGCGGACTTTATGTTCCGGCCAACACATCAAACCCACTTGGCTCCAGGGCTACACCAGCCATAGTGGCTCAGATACCTGGACTCAACACACTTGGCATCTTATTGGCTATACACCATTGGGACTGATTCCTCCTTTGTGTCATGCTCGTGCCACCGAGATTCTTACAGTCATCGAAGGAAGCCTGGAAGTTGGATTTGTGACATCAAATCCATAGAATAGGTAAAGGTTCTGTTGTGATAAAACACACACTAATAGAGGTGAATTGAGAGAAAACTCTTCTTTATTTCTCACTAAATAAAGAATTACAAAGCAAAGCTTTACAAAAAACTCTCACCACTTTACTCTCTTTTATTCTCAATTTTGGAATGCTTAACAATGGTCTGGGGGGCTCTAATTTATAGTGCCAAAATCGTGTGAACAGTGTCACGCGGTTTGGCAAAGTGGCACAAGTTGGCAAGGTCTCCATCAACTTTTGGTGGCCATCATTTCATACTTTCGGTGCTTGGGTTGCTTGCTGTATGCAAGCTGTGCATGCAAGTTCATGCAGCTGTCTTCAACAAACCTCCCACTCGGTGAAGATTTCCCTAAAATCTGAGCTGACCATCAATCATCCAAAACGGATTCTCAAAAGGATCCACCTCTGGATGTATCTGTATGAATGCCTACGTACCTTGAGTTGGGATCAAGCCAATCGTAGTTATCTGAATCTCTCCACTCTGACTAAGTGGAGAGTTTTGTCATCCCGGCTATGGCACGACAGATTTCAAGATTCTCCTTTGGCAAAACCTTGGTGAACATATCGGCATCGTTGTCGTCGGTGTGAATTTTCCTGAGTTCTAATAGCTTTGAGCTCAGGACGTCCCGTATCCAGTGATACCTCACATCGATATGTTTTGACCTCGAGTGAAATGTAGAATTTTTACCAAGATAGATAGCACTCTGGCTATCACAGTACAAAATGTTTTTCTCCTGCTTGAAACCCAATTCTTGGACGAATGTCTTCATCCACATTAATTCCTTGCAAGCTTCTGTCATTGCAATGAGATCTGCCTCTATTGTAGAAAGTGCAACACATCTCTGCAACCTTGACTACCATGCCGCAGCTCCCCCTGAGAGAGTAATTAGATACCCCGAAGTAGATTTTGGGGTATCCACATCTCCTGTCATATCTGAATCGGTGTAGCCTATCAACACTGGCTTGTCGCTTCTTCCAAAACATAGCCTCATTTTGGATGTGCCTCGAAGATACCGCATAATCCATTTGATCGCATTCTAGTGTTCTCTTACTGGGTTTGACATAAATCGGCTGACCAATCCAACTGCATGTTCCAAGTACATAAGACTTCCCACTGCTGAGGTGTATGGAACCTGTTTCCTCATTCCCTGTCTCAGTAGAGAGACTCTGTTGTGTACTCAATCTAAAGTGGGTAGCAAGAGGAGTGCTAACCGCTTTAGCCTTGTCCATCTGGAGTCTCTGAAGTACCTTCTCGATGTACTCCTCCTGTGACAAGTATAACCTCCTGGCTTTCCGTTCACCGCCGATCCTGATGCCAAGAATCTGTATAGCTAGCCCCAAGTCTTTCATATCAAAAGACTTACTCAGTTGTTGCTTCAAATTATCAATCCTCGGTTGATACCGGCCAACTATCAACATATCATCTACATACAACAGTAAGATGATAAAGTCATCGTCAGAAAAATTCTGAATGAAAACACAATGGTCTGAAGTGGTCTTCTTGTATCCCTGCTCCCCCATAACTGACTCAAACTTCACATACTACTGTCTCGGTGCCTGTTTCACACTGGAGAGGCTTTTCCTGAGTCTGCATACATAGTCTTCTTTCCCTCTGACTCTGAAGCCTTCTGGTTGCTCCAAGTAAATTTCTTCTTCCAGATCTCCGTGAAGAAATGCGGTATCGACATCCATCTGCTCAACTTCCAGGTCGAGGCTTGCTGCTACGCTGACTACCACTCTGATGGATGACATCTTCACAACTGGAGAGAAGATTTCATCAAAATCAAGGCATTTCCTCTGATTGAATCCATTGACGAATAGTCTGGCTTTGTACCGGGGTTTTGAAATGTGCTCATGTTGCTTCACTCTGTACACCCATTTATTCTTCAAAGCCCCTTTTCCTCTTGGCTATTTCACCAACTCAAAAGTGTGATTGTCATACAACGATTTCATCTCATCTTGCATTGGTTCCTCCCACTTTTCTCTGTCATCTTTTTCCACAGCCTCCTTGTAGCTCTCGGTTTCTCCCCCTTCAGTAAGCAGCACATACTCATATGCAGAGTATTTGATTGAAGGTCGTCTTTCTCTGTCAGACCTTCTCTGTGGAACTGTTGGTGTAGCTTCTGGTACTGGTGGTTGATCATGATCATCATTTATGGGAGCTTTATCACATGTACCCTAATGTCTGGGAAATTCATCTTCAACTTATACCGGCACTGGTGTGTGAGGTTCTGGATTCACATCTTTGTATTGTTGGGGCATTATCTTCATCTCCTTTCTGATATCTTCTATGGTATGGTCTTCGACAAAGACAACATCTCGACTTCTGACAATCTTCTTCTTCACAGGATCATACAGTTTGTAGCCGAAATTATCCTGACCATAGCCAATAAAGAAACACTGTCACGTCTTTGCATCAAGCTTGGATTTCTCGTCCTTTGGGATGTGTAAAAATACTTTGCACCTAAAGACATGCAAGTTTTCATAAGACACTTCTTTACCTGTCCAGGCTTGGTTAGGAACATTACCTTTCAGTGCGACTACTGGGGACATGTTCAAAACATGTACTGCTGTGTTGAGTTCCTCCCCCCAAAATATATTCGGTAGCTTGGCTTGTGACAGTAAGCTTCTGACCTTTTCGTACAAAGTTTCGTTCATCCTCTCAGCTAATCCATTCAGTTGAGGTATCTTCAGAGGTGTTGTTTGATGTCGGATTCTTTACGTCTTGCAGTAATGATCAAACAGACCTCTGTATTCTCCACCGTTGTCTGTTCTGATTCATTTTAGTTTCTTACCAGTTTCTCTCTTCATCAGGGCATGAAACTCCTTGAACACTCCCAGCACTTGATCTTTTCTCTTCAAGGTGTATGCCCAAATCTTCTTTGAATGATCATCTATGAATGTCACAAAGTAAAGTGACCCTCCAAGTGTTCGTGTCTGCATCGGACAACATACATCTGAATGTATGAGATCAAGTACCTCCAGTTTCCGTTGAGGCGGGGAGCTCTGGAAGGACACTCTGTTCTGCTTTCCAGCCATGCCGTGTTCAAACTTCCGTAAGTGTGAGTTCTTCAATTCGGGAAGAACATTCCGCCTGCGTAGTATTTCCATCCCTGTTTGGCTCATGTGACCGAGATTTTTATGCCATAGCTCGGCTGCCTCATTACTGTTGACTGTATTTATGCTACTATTGGAAATCTTAGCATGCATAAAATACAGAGTTGAATCTTTCTTACCTCATGCCACCACCATTGATCCTTTAGTGATCTTCCAGGTTCCGTCACTAAAGGTGCTGCAGAAACCTTCATCATCCAGCTTGCCTGTTGAGATCAGGTTTAACCGGATGTCTAAGATGTGCTTGACTCCCTTCAACACTAGCCTTGTCCCGTTGTCTGTCTCAAGGCATATGTCTCAAATACCGACGGCTTTGGACTGGCCATTATTCCCCTCCTTATAGCACCGTAGTCCCCTGACGTGTAAGTTGAAAAGAATTCTCTGCGAGATATGGCGTGTATGGAGGCGCCACTATCTATCACCCAACTGGTCTTGTGGCTGGCAAGATTCACAACTATTCTTCGTATATTATGCAGAATTCTTTGGAGGTTTTGTTGGTGGTAGTAGCAACTCTTTCTTGGTTAGAGCCATTATCTCTCCTGGACTGCTCGTTCTTCAGTTCGTAGCAATCCTTCTTCATATGACCTTTCTTTTTAGAGTGATAGCACTCAATATCTTTAGTTCTTGATTTACTTCGGTTCTTGTCTGGTCTACCTGGGCCTCGGCTTTTACTCCTCATTCTTTTGGTGTTCTTCTCAGTCACTAGAGCTTCTGAGGTTGAGGCTGATGCTGACTCCTACATTCTCGTCCTATTTTCTTCCTCGAAGATCCTGGTTTTCGCCATCTCCATAGTGACTTTCCCATCTGCGGTTGAATTTATCACCGTAGATCTGAATGTTTTCCAAGATTCTGGTAACATATTTAGAAGTATTAAGTCATTTACCTCATCTCTGAAGTCTATGCCCAATCTAGATAGTTCTTTCATGGTGCCGAGGAAATCGTTGATATGGTACGCCACAGTTGTACCTTCCTGATAGTTCAACCTCATCATCTTCTTGATGTAGTACAGCTTGTTGTTGCCAGTCTTTGCTCGGAAAAGCTCCTCCATCTTTCTCCATAAGACCGTGCATTTGTTTCTTCACTGACATGGTTCACGCTACTATCGTCGATCAACTGATGAATAGTACTGTATATTTTCTGGTGAAGATTATCCCACTTCTCATCGGACATTCCTTCTGATTTCTCCTCCAGAAATATCAATCCATTATAGTCCTTCACATAAATAAGGTCTTTCATTCTTCCTCTCCATGTGAAATAATTTGTACTGGTTAACAAAACCATTTTTCCGTTGCCCATATCCATCATAAAAAATTCTAAGCAGAATTTCAAAAAACGGACCTCACAGTTGCATCTGAAATGGTCAAAAATGATGGAAATGACACTTCGTTTGTCAAAATCAGGATTTTACTGACGTGGCAGGTTGCTGAAGTGTCGGACGACGTGGCGCTGACGTGTTGATGACATGGCAGCTGATGTGTCTGATGATTGAGCGCTGACATGGCACTGATTGAGTGCTGACTGGGGCAACATGTGGCGCCTATGTGTACCGTCTTCTTCATTGGTCTACGCGTGAAGCGTGTTCTGCGAGTAAGGGCATGTGGGCTTGCCTCTGATCGGCGTGTGGCGCTCGTGATGACGTTCTGGACCTCTGATTCATCGATGGAAAATACTACCGTGCCCGTCTCGCCGTGAAAAGTCCGATGGTATGCTCAAAATTGATTTTCGACAACTTTCATCGGAATTGATTTTCAAATTGAATCTCTGTTATCGAGCTTCGGGATCCCACCACGGAACCTTAGCTCCTGATACCACTTGTTGTGATAAAACACACACTAATAGAGGTGAATTGAGAGAAAACTCTTCTTTATTTCTCACTAAATAAAGAATTACAAAGCAAATCTTTACAAAAAAACTCTCACCACTTTACTCTCTATTATTCTCACTTTTGGGATGCCTAACAATGGTCTGGGGGGCTCTAATTTATAGTGCCAAAATCGTGTGAACAGTGTCACACGGTTTAGCAAGGTGGCAGCAAGTTGGCAAGGTCTCCATCAACTTTTGGTGGCCATCATTTCATACTTTCGGTGCTTGGGTTGCTTTCTGTAAGTAAGCTGTGCATGCAAGTTCATGCAGCTGTCTTCAACAGGTTCTTCAAAAGGGTGATGTGTTTGTCTTCCCAGTTGAACTAATTCACTTTAAAAGTATCGTGGGACATGGGAATGCCGTTTCAATCTCAGGATTGAGCAGCCAGATTCCTGGAGTCATCACCATTGCTAATGCCTTTTTCGGATAAAATCCAGCCATTGCTGATGATATTCTTGCCAAGGCCTTTCAGGTTGACAAGTCCGTTGTTGGTCAACTTCAAGCTAAATTTTAGATTAATTAACAAAAATTCCCTGTATGTCGAACTTTTACACATCTTGTGAAATTTATTCGGAAAGGTCAAGTTACGTTGCTTTTTCGTGAAGATTTGGTGACATTCTGTTTTTTTAAGTAAGTTCCAGATGATCCAATGGAATGCGGCGGTAGTATTAATATTATCTCAACCTTGGCTAGCTCTAGTTACATTGACTCAAATCTAACTACAAAGTTGAGGGATCTTTGAATGACAGTCCTGTTTTAGTCTCTATACGCGTTTAAAATGACAATTTGATAAGAGAATGATCACATAAAATGAAAGAAAGCTTCATAAAAATTAATCGGTTGGGCTATAAATACATAATTAAGCTTGGACTGTAAAAGTTATTTTGATGTTTTGATCCTACAAATTAATTGAATTCCTTAAGCTTGGACTGTAAAAGTTATTTTGATGTTTTGATCATACAAATTAATTGAAGCATAACTACATTTAGCTAGTTATTATTGGAGAAGTCGCATGAGTGTGGCTTAGTGATTTTTAATTAACTTACTATTAGGGTTCGAATATGAAAGAGATGAGAGAATAAAAAATAAATTTGAGTTTTGTCAACCTCTTATGTTTTAAAAAATTGATAATGAGACTAATTTATACCAAAATTGAGACAAAACTTATATTAAAATAACGCAATTTTAATAAAAAAATATAAACAAAAAAAAAAAAAAATCAAATCGATATCATTTTAATGGTGATTTTGTTCATGTTTACTCTTTATATCATTGCTATAAAAATTCATGATTATTATTGATGCATAAATTTGTGGTAGAGTATTGAAATTGCTTGTAAACACTCAAATAATAATAACTATATTCAATAGGATAGTGAATTGGGTATAAGCCCAAATAATACGATTTTTTTCTTCAATTTTAAGTCAATTTGTCAGTAGCTTTACAAATTAAACTTAGTGTGTAATTTTCTCAATCACAATCTATTACCAATATTCTAAAGTAATATGCAATCTTAAAATAAAACTTGCGATAATTAAAAGAGTTTAGGGATAGATAAAATAACACCGAGATTTATAGTGGTTCGGCCAATAATACCTACGTCCACTCCTTCAAGCTGTGCTTGAAGCTTTCCACTATGTAAATGTGAATCTACACATTACACCATGAGTTTTCCGTGACTCACTCACAAACCAAGAGTTTTTTTCCATAAGTTCACTACCACAAGTGTTTGAAAGATTAGAAGGTTTTACAACACCACTTGGGTACTCACAAGAGTTAAAGAAAATTAAGGATGAGAGTTGCTACCCCAAGTAAATCCACGCTCACTAAAAATGTGTATGAAGATGTATATGTATGAGCTATTATGATCAAAAGATTGTATGATAAAGATGATTAAAGAAACTCTATGTTTTTGCTTCTTAGAAAATGTATGAAGGTGTTAGAACACAATAAAAATGAAATGGAGACTCAATTTATAGAGAAAGAAAAAATTACTCCAACTCTATATCCTGAGACCGATGTGCTGGTGTCAGAGACCGGTATATCGGTCTGCAAATTCAAACGGTTATAAAATTATGACCGTTGAGCATTGATAAGTGCGAGCCTGACCGGTATGGTTCTGACCAGTTCCAGTAATAGGTTCAAAGTTCAAGTAGACCGGTATGATGACTAGTAGGGTCTGGCCCAGTTCCAATAACGGTGTTTCCAGAACACAAAGACCAGTAGATCGGTTCCAAGGCATAAAGTTCAGGATTTGAAGTTTAAAACCATATGCACATGACTCTAATACAATATATGAATGTGTATGAGTCCCAAGAGCTTACAAATACTTGAATTAACACTCACTTACATTAAAATATCTAAGTTATAAGATTTCACTGGATTTCTTCATTTGAGCTTCAGTCTTCACATTCATTTTACTTCGACATATTTTTGTACTGCTTCTTGAATGCGTCGAAGTCACGAGTGTTGCATTATCAAAATCCTTCATCAAATACAATGACGCTTACAAGTACGGCTAATGAATGAATCATAATTCATGGCCATATAATAAGTGCGGTTTATACCCACTTATTATGGCATTCTTAGCTTATTATTTTGTTATGTTTCGAGTCATTTAATGTATTTTTAGTTTATTTATATCTTATTTGTAGGAAGCATTAAAACATCAATAATGGAGTAAATACGAGTATTTTGGGAACTTTCGGAGGCATCGGACGCGCACGGGAGCACATAACGCAAGACCTAGCACCACTGAAGAATTTATCACTGGTGCCGCTGCGCCTGGTCAAGCGTCCCATACTAAATCCCGAGGGTTTGGCGCCGCGGCGCCCAAGCCCAGGTGCTGCAGAACACACACATTCCAGAATATTGAATTTAGGATTATTAAGATTCTATGGATCTATTATAAATACATGAGTTCGTCCAAGACTCATGAGGAGGCTAATACACAACACAAAATAAAAGAATACATATTTTAGAGAGATCCAATGAGGAGGATTGAAGAGCAACAAGAGGAGACGAAGGCGGTGACGTCCGAAGAGGAAGAGATTCAATTCAGATTTTATATTCTTGTTTCTTTCTTAGAACTCTAATGATTTCCATTAGATTCATAATTTGTTTGTCATTGTTTTTATCTATTGTCATGAACTAAACTCTTTAATTCTGGAGAATGATATAATTGATGCTTGAACCTTGTAATTGTTTGTCAATTTTATTATGAAGTTTTATTCAGTTTATTTGTATTCTCTTGAGTTTAATGCCTTGTGTTTGCTGGCCAAAAATATGATGATATATGTTTAGAATCTATCACTCGAGAGAGAGGATTTTGAATAGATCTAGAGAATATAAACTAGGAGTTTTATAGAGTCCGAGAGAATATATAAGTTCCTTTGAAGTCGTTAATAGAGAATCACAAAGCCTAATGAGTTGTTAACTACTAGAGTTTTATAGAGATATCGAAGTCTGTAGTTGATGATATAGGATTAATTGGCATGACAAATATATAGGCGACAACTAGGTGAAATCAGGATCCAGAATCTCTATCGTATTTGTTCCTCATATCTAAGTATTTTTATATTTTATTTATTTAATTAAATCTTTGTTATTTATCTTCTAAATAAAGTTAGGATTATCAATTGTAGTATTTAGTGCGAGTTAACGCAATCCCTGTAGGTTCGACACTCTTTCACTGATTTATACTAAAACTTGACACCGTACACTTGTTGTACGATATAAAATATAACCAACACCATAAATATGGAAAGAAGATTAATATACAAACAAAACATGGACAAAAACACAATCAAGACGACGTCATTTCGGTTATGTCTTTGTCTCTGTTTTTATCTCTAAATTTTTCATAAGGAATATATCGACAGATTTAAGAGATAATCCTAATGAAAAATGCTAAGAAAACTAGATTGGATAAAAGATGGATAAAATTAATATAAAGAACGACATTTTTTGTGATTAAAAAAAAAAAAAAGATAAAAAATATAAAATTACTTTGTCAGGGCAGAAATTGCGGGCTCATCGACAGTTGACAAGCTTTGGGGGAAAATTTGGAGGCTCAACCTTCCCCCAAAGATCAAAGTGTTCCTCTGGAAAAGTTTATCAGGTCTAATCCCTACAGCTTGCAATTTGGAGAAACGACGAATACTGCAAGAGGCCAAATGTCAGAGATGCCGTTTAACTTCAGAAACAGCTGAGCACACTTTCTTCCATTGCAAGACCTCAAAGGAGTGCTGGAAGCATTCTCAATTTGATGCTTTCATTTCGGCAAGAGGCCATGGAGAATTGGCGAGCGTAATCTTTCAATTGCTGGAAGAACACACCAACAATGAAGCATAAAAGTTTATTGGGATCATGTGGGCAATATGGGCTGGAAGGAATAACTCCATTTTCAGAGGTCAAGCTATGGAATGGAGCCACACCCTAGCCAGTGCCGAAGCTGCTGTTAACTCTTTCGAAGCTCTTAAGTCTATGGAAGTCAGTATGTTGCCTCATGCAAAGGGCAAACCTACACAAACTTGGACCCCTCCCCCCAAAGATTGGTTGAAAGTTAATGTTGACGCTGCCTTCAGCGGAGATAGGACGAGGGCAGGCCTAGGCATCATTATACAAGACCATAACCATTCGGTGATTGCAGTCGCTACAAAGGTTATCTCCTCAAATGGTGATGTGGAAGATGCAGAAGCCAGGGCCATTCTTTTCGGCTTGCAACAAGTGTTGGAAGCAAAAATTCAAACCCCTATCATATTGGAATCAGACGCGCTTAACATTGTGAATCTGGTTCTTGGCAAGGAGAGCAGCCTCAAGGAAATTGGGTGGATTATTGATGATGTTCTTGCTTCTGCCCGAACCTTATATCCGATTAGATTCCAGTTCAGTCCTAGATCTTGCAACGAGATCGCGCATAGACTAGCGAAGTTAGCTTGTAATGCCCTAATATCGGGTTTCTGGCAGGAGAATTTTCCCTCCTGTATCAGAAATATTTTGTAATTCCGGTTTCTTCTATATAATTGACTTTCTTTTCAAAAAAAAAAAATTTTTACCTTTACTTCATCCTGGTTTACTCGCTCAATCCTAATTCAATTACTAAATTATTTGACGGTAATTTTTTTCTTTCAACAATGGGAAATGGAAGTATCTATAAGAATCTGACTGCATCAAACCTAAAATGCAGGAATGATCACAGAGTCTACAGACAAAAGCCTATGTCTAAAACTGAAAATAAAATATTGTTAGAAAATAAGAACTTTGAAGCCTGCATTAATCCATTATCCAGCATCTAGTGCTCTTAAAAAAAAAAAAAAAATACCACCAAGCTTAACTTCTTGCAAATTTTCAGATTATATCAGATAGGCAAAAAGTTGTCTTATTATTTCATTATAAAGTTGAAACTTTCTCATCATAAAATGTAGAGTTTGGATCAATATATTTATCGTCGCACGATATTCATTTAAAATAGGGGGAAAAATTCCAACACAGGGAATAAAGATTCTTCATCCACTACAAAACGCTGAAATAAATAAAGTCGAAGATGGTGAGAATCAGACTAATTCAAAACGTTAGAAGCATAGACAGCATCACTTTAATTTCCACCAAGGACTATGATTCTTTATCCAAAATATTATAATGTCATGCAATTGAAATGTTCTACTACAATTGGCTATAAATAAGAATTCATGCAATTGAATCTTCACCTCACTTCTTTACTTTCATTAATATTACATTTCACTGCAATATTTTGAGGAAAAAGAAAAAACCAGAGAGACCATCATTAATCAAAATGGGCAAGCACATATTTGTATTGAGCTTAGTAGCCATCACTAGTTGTGCGCTAGTTGTTGCTTTTGAGCCTAGCCCTCTTCAAGATTTCTGCGTTGCAGACCCCAGTGGCTCAGGTGAAGAACATTTAACAATGATTATGATATTGATTTACATTGTATAATTACATCTTTTCCAGTTAAAATTAACTTGAATTAAAAAAAAAAAAGGGTTCGTTTGGTTTCTGACTTATTTGTTTTGATCATGGCTTATAGCAAGGGTTAATGGCTTCACATGCATGGACCCAAAACTCGCAAAGGCCAACCACTTCTCCTTCAGCGGACTTCATGTAGCAGGCGACACATCAAACCCTCTTGGCTCTAAGGTTACACCAGTCACAGTGGCTCAGATACCTGGACTCAACACACTTGGGGTTTCATTGGCTCGCCTCGATTATGCACCATGGGGCCTGATTCCTCCTCATGTTCATCCTCGTGCCAGCGAGATTCTTACAGTCATCGAAGGAAGCTTGGAGGTTGGGTTTGTGACATCAAATCCAGAGAATAGGTTCATCACAAAGGTTCTTCAAAAGGGTGATGTGTTTGTGTTCCCAGTTGGACTAATTCACTTTCAACGTAATGTGGGACATGGGAATGCCGTTTCAATCTCGGGATTAAGCAGCCAGAATCCTGGAGTCATCACCATTGCTAATGCCGTTTTCGGATCAAATCCAGCCATTGCTGATGATATTCTGGCTAAGGCCTTTCAGGTTGACAAATCAGTTGTCGGTCAAATTCAAGCCAAATTTTAGATCACCTTAAATTGAATCCACTGAAAAAGAATTTCATTCGTGTGTGGCAGTGTGTTGTAATTTCACAAGCTTGTGATTATCCACATCTTGTGACTTTTAGTTTTTCGAAGTCTTTTTTAAGTTTGCCATTCCAAATTAGTTAAATGCATTATGCAGGTTCGAGTCTTATGGAAATAATATTAAAAATTCTGTATGATGTGTGTGTGTTTTTTTTTCCTTTTCCATTTTTGTATTATTAATGTAATTTTTATTTTATTTTATTAATTTCTATCAAAAGAAATATAATTACGTCCCCTAAAGTTTTCCAATATTTCACGTAGATGGCTCAGAATTTGAAAATAGGCAGAAACCTTCCCTCAAATTAATTCTTCGATAGCCTAAGACCTACTCCCATTGATACTTAGGAGATATGTGCTCATATCCAAGGAATTGCAATTATAGATGGCATTGGAGGATGGATAGTACATTATTTGCTAATGTCCGTCCCATAATTATTTCGGGGACAAATAAAATTCTACTAAAATTTTATCCCATTAAAATGATATTTTTTGACTTGTATTCAAATTAAATTATAAAAATATATTTCAAATCTTATACCGAACAAGATGGTAAAAATTATCAATGTATCATCTCTAATTATAGTGAGCCACATTGGAGCTCGAACTTAAATCCTTATTATATTAAACGCATAAGTACTATTGAGCTACAGCCTACAGCCTACAAGCCCGTAAGCTTAAGCAACTGAAGCAATTAATAGAATATGATAAAATAATTTTATTTTATTTTTTGTTTTAAAATGATGGAGATGAACAAAGTCTAAATTAATTTTTAATCCGGCTTCTTTTAATATTCGGTGGCTAGTCAAGGAAAGTTAATTGAAAATTAATCTACCAAACTCATAGCTAAGGGGTGATAAAATTGCTTAATTATTTTCATTAGCTGAAAGGGAATTCCAAGCCTTATGTTAACTAAAATTTTCCTTAAATCAATTCTCTAGTTGAATGGAGTAATTCTAAAGTGCAATAGAATTATTAGTAACGTAATAATAGCTGCCAACTAGACTAATAAATAAAAGGAGACAATTATAATTTGAGTAATTATTTGGTACCACCTTTGTATAAATAACTTTCAACCAATAATTATATAATATATAAGAGTTTTGTTAAACAAAACTAACATTTATTTAGTTTCTTAATATTTAGCATGCGTGGTAATATATTATTGGAATATTATATGAGCGATATGATATCAACATTGCATAATATAATTTTTTATATAATTCAATTATTATTTATTTAATAATTTTTTAATAAACTAACACGATAAAATATTATTAAATTATTATATAAGCGATTTGTTACTTCCATTTCATTATAATAAAACTTAATGCAAGCGGAGAATGAGTCATTGATCCTGGAAAGCAACCCTCCGTAATTTGAAAAAAGTTTGAAGGATTCTGCACAACTTCAGTTTAAGCTGCCGATAGACAAGAAGAAGACACAAGATTATTCTTGTCAATAAGCAATTTTTGCAGCACTGCCGAATGATTAGGGGATTAAATTATCTGATCATATCAAAAATCAATGCAGCCAAACAGTCTATGTCCAAAATTCACATGTAATATATATATATATAGTGTGAGAGAATCACCATACTGAGGCCAGCTGCCCAGCATTATGTGCTCTTCTAAAATACCAAATTTAACTCTATAATATTAATAAGGTTTTACATTTGTCTTATGTCATGTATATGACATGTCCCTAATGAGCGTGACTTTGTAGTGTACGGTTTAGGATCTCACATTGAAATTCTGAGTTCGAATCCAGAGAATACGTTTCTTGTAAGAGCTTGAGACAGCCGGAGATTTTACCTACTCTGCTTAAACCCGAAATGGGTAGTTTGATAGCAGGGTTTTCAACGATTTAAAAAAAATATATGACATAATTTAGACAAATATAGATATTCATTTTTGCTAAATTAAGGTTAAAGGAGAAGGATGTGGACTATTTCAACACGTTTGAACCTTGGACGGCAGTACGGCACCGCTTTTCCACTATATATGTACCATAATTCTTAATTTATCCATACAATTAATGCAACTGATTAATCTTATACTTGGTGTTGATGGGTGATTTTCGTTTCAGGGGTAAGTTTGGAATACCGCTCTTAGAATAATCCTCCTCCAACTGTGAATTTGTTTGGTTTATGGGGGCCAAATACAAATTTAGCAGAAGATGAGAACAAACACAAAATCAACAAAGGATTTACGTGATTCGGTGGAATGGATCCAACATACGTCCAATGGAGATAAAGTAAAATACTGATTTTATAATGGAATCGAGCTCGACCGACCTCTTCTCAAGGGTGGTCGCGTAATATTGAGCTGATTTGCTTAGTGTTTTCTTACAAGTAGTGCACTCAAATAAATTTTTCTAACCCTTATAAGTGTATTTGCCCTCCCTTTATATACTAAGAAAAAGAAACAATGTTCCCATATCTTCATGACATCAGCCACGTGGATTTCCTACTGTTTGATAGGTTCTCTGCCCCAACTGCCCCGCCGAAAGTAAGTCTGCCATCTGACTTTTCATTAAACCACCCTTCTTAGGAATACTCCACACTCAACATTTAAGAAGACAGCCTGTAAAGATCCTTTCACGCGGTGGTACGTGTCAGGGGGGAAATGCCCAAACTGTCCTGGTTACACGTCGGACTTCATGAGGATGGCAAACTCTCGTGCCGAACTAATCGAGCTGCGTCCGACCTGATCCGTAACATCTGAGCTCATTATTCTGATCGGGGAGAAAAGATAGGACTGACCTGAGCTACCGAGCTATAGTGGTCGAGGTCGGTTCTGATGTCGTCGGTCTCTGATATCTGCACCATGTTACCTCATCGGGTCGGTCAAATCCCGGAGACCAGGTCTGAATACTATGTCTGGTCAAGGAATTGTCAATATCCTCAACCTATTCATCTTCCCAAAAGGAAAAATTCCCTTTTTACCCTTGCCGACCGAGCTGTTCAAAATACTTGGTCACAAAAATCACTATCAACAACTGGCTATAAATAGAGTTCATGCAATTGAATCTTCACCTCACTCTTTTACTTTCAATTAATATTTGGAGTGAAAAGAGAGAGAGATGAATATATCAAAATGGCCAATAACATTTTGGTATTGAGTTTAGAAGCAATGATATATATACATAAACTCTTACTTACAATTTTTACACCTTCTCACTGTAACTACAGTGAAAGGGGTGTAGAAATTGTAAATAAGAGTTTATGTATGTATATCATTTTTGTTGAGTTTAGTAGCCATTTAGTTGTTGCTTTTGAGCCTAGTCATCGACAAGATCTTTGCGTGGCAGACCCTAGTAGCCAAGGTGATCCAACAATAAAATTGATATGTTTTCCGTGGAAATTGATTTGAATAATTAAAAATTTATTGGTGTTTTTAACATGTGTTTGTTGTGTGATAATTATGGCAGCTAGGGTGCTCCACCTGCATGGACCCAAAACTTGCACAGTGTAGGCACTGCATTTTTGCATATAAGTCTCTATGATGAGTCTCGTATGGAGACACTACCTCTTTGATTGTGAAAGCCGCGGGAAACGGACGTCGGAAGGGTAAAGTTGGAAATTAACATTTGGTCGGATTTAACTCGCTTGTTTCGCTTCGGGTTCGCTTGTTGGACCTCCGTTTTAAGACACACACCAAACCCAATCCGAAAATAATTAAAACATTTAAAATACATCTCACAAATTAAATTAAAGCTAATTAAAATCCATTTAAACTAAATCAAATTAAAGTCCAATCCAATTATAACCAATTAAATTAAATTCACAAATTAAATTAAATTAAACTAAATCTAATTAAATTAAATTTCAAATTTAAATAATTCACTCACCAAATTTAAATAATTCCTTACCTTAAATAATTAAAATTAAATACACACATAAATTTAATTAATTTCTTGTTTCCTTTTCAAAACCAATCCAAACCCTAATTCCTCTCTCACGTCCCTCTCTCTATATAACTCAAACCAACCCTAGGGCTCTCGGGAGAACTCCATTCACGGCCGAACAAAAAGAAACAAAGGAAACCCTAATGGCTCTTCACGGCTACACAAACACGCAGCAAACAAAATAACCCTACACGGTCTCCCTTTCTCCTAGAACTCCATCGCCCTAAAATCTGCCTCACGCCAAAATCAGCCTTCACGTCACGCCAAAAAACTACCGCGCCACAAGTCTCCCCCACTCACGTTGCTGCCTCACCATCAAGCCTTAGTGCCCCCTGCACTTAACACCCTCACGTAGCAGCACACACGGCTCATTCAAACGCAGCCACCACACACCTGTTACCCCTTCATTCAACGACACAATACCATTAACGCCACTGCCCCTAACTCCATCAGCCCCTCACACGTACTGACCAAACAGCAAGCCACGTTCAGCCCCTTTGATCAGCCACAAATTCAGCACAACATCCCTCACGCAAATCTTCACATTCAGCCACCAAGATCACGTCACACTGCCTTCATCCAGCCCTCTCTCTCACCTCATTCATGCCATTATCCCTCAACCTCACGTTGCCCCTTAACGCCTAGCCATAGCATTCAAAGCCTAACAGCTCATGCCCTAAACTACAAACTCACATATCACTGCCTCTTCACGCTAATTGCCCCTTGACTCTCACGCTAACAGCCCACTAACCGAACCTCAAGCAGCTCACTCACCCCCCTCCCCACAATCACTTCACTCAAGCGCACCACTCGTCCAGCTCCATAAGCCCATTCACGCATCAACACATACACTCATTCACTGCCCAGCCTCAACACGCTCACGCCATCACACTAGCCAACACATTCAACACACCTGCCCCACTCACCGCACCACAACAGCAGCATAAGCCAATTCACGCACCTGGCACATTGACTACCCTTCAACGCATCATCAACCCTTTCTTGCCGTGACCAAAACCTCCATCCATTCACGCCATATTGCCCCTTTCACAGTCCCTAAACTCACGCCAAAACACACCCTGAGACAGCCCCAAAATCCTCCACAAACTCACGCCAAAACACAGCCCCAACCTGGCAGTAGTCCACGTCCAAACTGCCCACTGCACAGCCCTTTTACTGCCGCAAAACCTCCCTGAAATAAGCCTTAAACTGCCGCATATTCCCCTGCCCAAAACAGTCCAAATAACCGCCAAAACAGTCCCGAAATTACCTTAAAACAGTGACCCGAAAATACAATAAAAACAGAAGCGAAACGGAGTAAAAACAGCAGTCCAAAACAGCGAAACAACGAGGAAAAACGTTGAGTAGACAAACCGGAAAAGCATCGGATCAATCACCCTTCCAACGGACGTGTAACGCCCTTTCTTGAGACAACAAAAGAGGTTAGACCTGAGGGCACCCTTTTTACTTATCTTCTTTATTTTTTGTTTTATTTATTTTGATATATAATTGCATGAGAGTTTTTTGAGGCATGATGTGATTGTTGGATGAGCGGGATATGTGTTCCCTTTTGTGGTATATCGGATGGAAACCCGGACATAAATTCCATAGCCGATTCCGAATGGACGGTAGTATGGTCTGCACTCGGGATACAATGCCACGTACCACTTAAGATACACGTATCTCGTCTCATCCAAATTTGTATTTGAGCATGTTATAGTCTTTAGGTTATTCGTTTATTATTTAAAGCATGGTATAATTTAGTTTGTTATTTATTTGTTAAAGCATATTTAGGTTGTTCCTTATGCATATTATTAGTTTATGATGTGTTAGGATAATGATTTATACATGTTGATTTAATGGCTCAATATGCTCGTTGTGTTACATTGCGTGGAATTATTTGGATGAAAGCATGATTAGATCTAAGTATCCTTGAGCATGATTATTGAGTAGACTTGGTTGATTCATTGCACAAATCATATCATCACAAGTGACATAAGTAAGGGACCATTCTGAACCCAACGGTTTGAGGTCTTCCCTTGCGAGGGGTGAGTGCGGCCTTAAATCTTTGTCCCGGTTCATACCGGGTGGCGACTCCATGTTATTTCGTACTCCCAACTAGGTCGCGAGCCTAGAACAGCGTCGTCAGTTTCTGTTGTCTACACACAGGAAAACCACTTCTCCTTCAGCGGACTTCATGTTCCGGGAAACACATCAAACCCTCTTGGCTCTAAGGTTACACCAGTCACAGTGGCTCAGATACCTGGACTCAACACACTTGGCGTCTCATTGGCTCGCCTCGATTATACACCATGGGGCCTGATTCCTCCTCGTGTTCATCCTCGTGCCAGCGAGATTCTTACAGTCATGAAGGAATCTTGGAGGTTGGGTATGTCATATCAAATCTAGAGAATATGATCATTACAAAGGTTCTTCAAATGGGTGATGTGTTTGTGTTCCCAGTTGGACTAATTGTAGAGTCCAGCTTGAAGCATGCAAATGGTTCCAGCTGTAACTAATGACCAGAAGCAACCAAACCTACTTTTGGTGGTCACTTTGACATTTGAAGAGTTGCCAACAAATGCCATGAAATGTGGAGTGAAAGGCTCCATGAAATCAGGCGTGAAAGGTGGAATGGACAGTAGCTGAATTTTGGCTATAAATTCAGCCATTCCAATGAGTGTTATGCATCCCAAAGAGAGAAACTGAAAAGTGTAGTTGAGGTTTTTTTGTATTAAGTTTTATTTGTAAAACTTGTAAATTCTATTCTTGTGAGTAATAGAACATTCGGTTTTTCCTCAAATCTTTTCTAAAGTGATCGGTGAATTACAACAAGTGGTATCAGGAGCTTCAGTTGTTCTTTGGGGTCATAAAACCGATTAACAGAGCTTCCGATCGAAAAACCGATTCCGACGAAAGTTATTAAAAATCAATTTTGAGGATACTATCAGGTATTTCACGGAGAGACGAGCACGGTGGTATTTTCAGGCGACCGATCCGACGTCCAGATTGGCCGCACGCGCCTTCCAAAAGCCAGCCCACCCGCCGCTAGTCGTGCCACGCGCCACACGCGCATTCAGAGGTTGAAGACAATTACGTGGCTGCCACGTCAGCGCCACGTCAGCGCACAGTCAGCGCCTCGTCAGCGTACAGTCAGCCGCCACGTCAGCCGCCACATGTCTGCCGCGTCAGCAAAACCGGTCCCACTTGCCATGTCAGCGCCACATCAGTAGCCTGGTAAATTTCATTTAGCCCCCTGAAGTTTTGAAATTTATAGTTTTGCCCTAGAACTTTTAGGAATTTACAAATCAGCCTATGTTTCGGATTTAGACCAACGAAGTGTTTATTCCACCATTTTCGACCGTTCCGGACGCAACATTGACCTCTAATTTGTGAAATTCAGCCTCGATTTTATTGTATTTTCATTTTAAACTTGAAAACTTAAAATGGAAATAGAAGATTCTCATTCTGGTGCAATGATTAAACTGGCTGCAATTAATTACTCCATCTGGAGACCTCAGATGATAGATTTTTTGCATTGCAAAAATTTGTTTGATGTCATCGAGTTGAAGGGAAAGAAACCAGAGTCTGTTAAGGAGTATGACTGGAATAAACTCAACAACAGAACTTTGAGTCAGATTAGGCAGTGGATCGACCATAATGTCTTCCACCATGTAGCACAAGACACAGATGCTTATGAAATGTGGAGGAAATTGGAAGACGTGTTCCAGGCCAAAATAGCTCGGAATAAAGCCTTAATCATGAGGCATTTGGTGAACCTGAAGCTGCGGAGTGGAACTTCCGTTGCAGAACACACCAACGAGTTTCAAAGCCTGGTGAACCAATTGTCTGCAGTAGACATGCAACTGGCAGACGAAGTTCAAGCCCTATTGCTACTCAGTTATCTTCCTGATAGCTGGGAGACTCTGGTGGTCACTCTCAGCAACTCAGCTCCATGAGGCAAACTTACCATGCCTATGGTAAATGATGCCCTGTCAAATGAAGAAGCCAGGAGAAATGACGTGGGCTCAGATCAAATAGAAGCCCTTGTCTCGGAGCAACGAGGAAGACAACATGAGAAACATCAAGGTGGGAGGAGAGGCAGAAGAAAAAGCAGGGGCAGATCCAAGGACAGGAAAAAGACATACAAGTGCTTCCACTGTGGCATAGAAGGCCACTTGAAGAAAAATTGCCGGAAACTGCAACGGGAGCAAGGACAAGGCAATAACCAGTCGAAGAAGAATAATGCGGAGACACTAGTAGTTACCACGGTAGATGTAGCTATATGCTCCGGCCAGGAAGAAGCATGCCTTCACACTGCAACTCAGGATGTTGAGTGGGTGATATATACTGCAGCATCCTACCACGTCACTCCTCACAGGGATTTCTTCACAACATATAAAGCATGAGACTTTGGAGCACTGAAGATGGGGAATACCAGTTCTTCTCAGATAGTAGGAATTGGTGAAATACAATTACGGAAAAATACAGGGTATACAATAACCCTGAAGGAGGTCAGACATGTTCCAGAACTTCAGCTCAACTTACTCTCGGGGGTAGCCCTTGACAAACAGGGCTATGCTAGCCACTTCAGCAACGGCACTTGGAGGATGATAAAAGGTTCCATGGGCATCGCCCGATGACACATATGTGGAACCTTATACAAGACTCATGTGAAGATATGTGCAGAAAGCCTAAATGTAGCTGAACCGGAGGCTTCTCAGAATCTGTGGCACCAGAGACTCGGTCACATGAGTGAAAGAGGGTTGTCAACCTTGACAAAGAAGGATCTAATCACTGTCTCCAAAAATGCTGCTCTGGATCCTTGTAACCACTGTCTATTCGGTAAGCAACACAAAGTCTATTTCAATTTCTCTTATACAAAGAAATCAGAGTTACTCAGTCTGGTGTACTCTGATGTATGTGGTCCCTTTGAGGTAAATTCACTAGGCGGTAATAAATATTTTTTGACTTTCATTGACGATGCTTCTCGGAAAGTATGGGTATATTTTCTGAAATCAAAGGATCAGGTCCTGAACTATTTCAAACTGTTCTATGCCATGGTCGAGCGTGAAACAGGGAAGAAATTGAAGTGCCTTCGACAGACAATAAAGGCGAATACACTTACAGGGAGTTCAATGTCTACTGCGGAAGCAACGACATTCGACATGAGAGGATTGTTCCACGCACCCCACAACACAATGATGTCGCTGAAAGGATGAACCGCACCATTATGGAGAAAGTCAGAAGCATGATCAGCATGGCTAAGCTGCCAAAGCCATTCTGGGGATAAGTTGTTCGTGCCGCCTGCTACCTGATCAACAGATCACCATCTGTACCGTTGAATTTCGAGATTCTGGAGAAAGTGTGGTCTGGTAAGAATTTCTCATATTCTCACCTCAGAATATTCGGATGTTTAGCATTTGCACATGTATCTAAAGAGCTCAGGCAGAAGCTCGATGCAAGGACTACTCCATGCATCTTCATAGGCTATGGAGACGAGGAATTTGGATACAGGCTATGAGACCCGAAGGAAAAGAAGGTCATCATAAGCAGGGATATAGTGTTTCTTGAAGACCAGATAATATAAGACATTGAAAAGCCCAAGATGCCTTCTAAAACCAGTGCCGACAATGCCGATGCAAATCCAGACACAACCCCAGAACCAACACCAGTGGACACATATGATGATGGGGTAAAAGATATACCAGAAGCAGAACCAGAGAAGGATTGAGGTGTTGAGCAGGGGGAGCTACAACCTGCTCGATCAGAGGCTTCAGGATCATCCACAAATCCGGATGACAACAGACAGCCAGAACCTCCAGTATGAAGATCTGAGCGAGGTCGGATTCCATCAGCCAGATAATCAGGATCAGAATACATTCTGCTTACTGACGAGGGGGAGCCAGAAACCTTCAACGAAGCAGTATCTCATAAAGACAAAGACAAATGGCTGCATGCAATGCAGGATGAGATGAAATCTCTACAGAAAAACAACACTTATTAGATAGTCAAGCTCCCACATAGAATGAAGGCGCTGAAAAATAAATGGGTGTTCAAGCTCAAGAAAGATAGCAGCGGGAAAGTGGTGAAACACAAAGCTCGGCTAGTAGTCAAAGGATTCCTACAGAAAAATGGAATTGACTTTGATGAGATCTTTTCACCGGTGGTAAAAATGGCTTCAATCCGAGTCATCCTAGGACTGGTAGCCAGATTGAACTTGGAGCTTGAACAGATGGATGTCAAAACATCATTTCTTCATGGTGATCTGAATAAAGAAATCTACATAGATCAGCCAGAAGGATTCAAGGTTTCAGGAAAAGAAAACATTGTTTGCAAGCTGAAAAAGAGCTTGTACGGGCTCAAGCAAGCACCGAGGCAGTGTTACAAGAAGTTCGACTCATTTAGGTGGGTCAAGGCTACAAAAGAACTGCAGCAGATCAGTGTGTATACATTCAGAGGTTTCCAGATGGAAATTTCTTTGCTCTTCTACTGTACGTAGACGACATGTTGATTGTTGGACAAGAAGCAGCGAAGATCAGCCAGCTGAAGAAGGAACTCTCAAAGGCTTTCGACATGAAAGACTTAGGACCAACTCAACAGATTTTGAGAATGGAGATTGTTCGTGATAGACAGAACAAGAAGTTATGGCTTTCACAGGAAATGTATATTGAACGGGTAATCAGAAGGTTCGATATACTGAAAGCCAAACCAGTCAGCGTTCCGCTAACGTACCATTTAAAACTGAGCAAGAGTTTGTGCCCCTCATCCAAGAAAGAGATAGAGGAAATGTCAGCAATACCATATTCTTCAGCTGTTGGAAGCCTAATGTATGCAATGGTATGTACCAGACCAGATATTGCACACGTAGTGGGTGTAGTGAGCCGTTTTCTCTCTAACCCTGGAAAGCAACACTGGGAGGCAGTCAAATGGATTCTCAGGTACCTCAAGGGTACAACGAATTTTCATCTGTGTTACGGGGGAACTGATCTAATCTTGGAAGGCTATACAGATTCAGATATGGCGGGAGATCTTGATGGTAGGAAATTTACATCAGGATTCATCTACACTTTTGCAGGGGGAGCTGTGTCATGGCAGTCAAGATTACAGAGGTGTATTGCATTATCCACAACAGAGGCTGAGTACATTGTCATAGCTGAGGCAGGAAAAGAAATGTTGTGGCTAAAAAGTTTTCTCCAAGATTTAGGGATCAAGCAGACATAATACAAGATACATTGTGACAGTCAGAGTGCTCTGAACTTGAGCAAGAACTCAATGTATCATTCCCGGACGAAACACATTGATATTCGCTATCACTGGATACGCGGGGTGATGGATCAACAACTGCTGAGACTAGTGAAGATCCATACAGATGAGAATCCAGCCGATATGTTAATGAAAGTGGTTACTCGAGACAAGCTGGAGTTGTACAGAGACATAATCGGGATAGCTGTCAGATGACGATTGCTTCAAATGCAGTTGGAGGGGGAGAATTGTAGAGTCCAACTTGAAGCATGCAAGTGGATCCAGCTGTAACCAATGACCAGAAGCAACCAAACCTACTTTCGGTGGTCACTTTGACATTTGAAGAGCTACCAACAAATGCCATGAAATGTGGAGTGAAAGGCTCCATGAAATCAGGCATGAAAGGTGGAATAGACAGTAGCTGAATTTTGGCTATAAATTCAGCCATTCCAATGAGTGTTATGCATCCCAAAGAGAGAAACAGAGAAGTGTAGTTGATGTTTTTTTGTATTAAGTTTTATTTGTAAAACTTGTAAATTATATTCTTGTGAGTAATAGAACATTCGGTTTTTCCTCAAATCTTTTCTAAAGTGATCGGTGAATCACAACACTAATTTACTTTCAACGTAACGTGGGACATGGGAATGCCGTTTCAATCTCGGGATTGAGCAGCCAGAATCCTGGAGTCATCACCATTGCTAACGCCGTTTTCGGATCAAATCCGGCCATTACTGATGATATTCTTGCCAAGGCCTTTCAGATTGACAAGTCCGTTGTTGGTCAACTTCATGCTAAATTTTAGACGCGCCATAAATTGGGGGGGGGGTGAGAGAGAGAGAAAGAAAAAAAGAAAAATGATCGTGTATCAAGTGTGTTGCTTTTTACTTATGATCAGACAATCGTTATAAAGTTTTATTATATTTCCATTGAAGAATTGAAAAATTAAAAAATCGCCATCTTTCAATTTCTCTAATGATAATCTAATCAAATATAGCAAGATAATTGTATTTGATCGATAATGGCTCTTGCATTGATGAACCTCTATATGTTAATGATGAAAAGGAAAATCAGTCCCGGTTTCAGGAGTAATCTTGGTGCAACATGTTGGAAAATTGCTTATAAGTAAGCATTTTGAGGCTCAATTTTAAGCATGGTCCACTTCGTGTTAGTGGTTGTTATTAATGATTCGGATACTCCTCCGTGAGTACTTCGAAATGGTATATTCATATGCTTAAAATGATGCTTGGGTGAATGAGAAATTGTTGCTCAAAGTTCACCCATTGGTGTTGGAAAATAAAGAAAAGTAAGCTTGTCCTATATGGGAAAGCTATGGAGAGAATATTATGCTTATATATGATTGCTCATATGTAGATGGGTAAGAGTTGTAAGGATAGAGGCTCTCTCTACGTGCGCGGGGGGTGCAAATCAAATCCGAATCAAGCTTGGCTCGTGTGCACCCGCGTGTCCTGCGTACACGAATGCCTGACCAAAATGTGCGAACCCGGCCTAGCGAATTTTTGCAAGCCTCCTCTTTATTTTTTCCAAGCTTTTGATGTTCCATAACAGTTAATTCAATTTTATTAATTAACTAAGTGGTTACAAATCAAATGGAAGGTCTCCCACTAATCAATTTAATTGGCATGTTAATATCTTTTTAATAGATTGTGTATTTTCGTTTTTGTGGATTGATACAGAAACAAGTTTTAATTTTCTTTTAGAAGAGTTCAAGCACTTTTGTTCGTTGCAGTCGAATTGGTGGTGCAATTTCCTCTTTTTCCGTTGCATTCCTGGGAAACAGACGTCTCGCGTTCTACTGCACCAATCGGTAGGGGACGAATTTGTTTTAAGGAGATTGTTGCCGCATCAACAAGCCTCGGAATTCTGCCTTCATCGCTGGGACTGACTTACTATTTTCGTTTTTACTTTCTGCTTGTTGTATTGTTTCACTGTGAAAATTGTATTCATTCCAGTTCGGTTTTTTATCAATTATCAAAATTGTATCATTCCAGTTCGGTTTACTGATTGTTCAAAGTCCGTTGTAAGAACACAGTAACCAAATTAAATTGTAATAGTCTTAAAACAAATTCGACTCTGTGGATATGGAAAACAGTCCAAACACAGTAGTAGATCCGAATATGGCAGCCTCTTCGGCTGGCCAGAATATTGTGGCAGCCCCCGTGGCTGGCCAAAGTGCAGTGGCAGCCTCTTCGGCTGGCCAACTTGCTTCAGCCTCTGGGCTTAATATGGCAGCCGCTGTGGCTAGCCAAGGTGTCACTGCCTCTGTGGCTAGACAACCTGTTGGACATGTGAGCCATGTCAATCCTGCTGCAGAAAAAACCTGAAAAATTCAGTGGACAGAATTTTAAACGGTGGCAACAGAAAATGTTTTTCTACTTGACCACAACCTTGCGAGGTTTCTAAAGGAAGATGCTCCTGAACCCGTGGAGGGTGAGATTGATATCCAAGTGATCAGTGCAATCGATGCTTGGAAACATTCTGAATTCCTATGTAGGAATTATGTGCTAAATGGGCTGAGTGATTCCTTGTACAGTGTGTATGCCGGGATGAAAACAGCAAAAGGGCTTTGGGAATCTTTAGACCGAAAATATAAAACTGAGGATGCCGGTACTAAGAAATTTGTCGTAGGCCGTTTCCTAGATTTTAAGATGATTGATTCCAAAACTGTGTTAAGTCAAGTACAAGAATTGCAAATTATTCTAGCAGAAATTCATGCTGAGGGGATGGTTTTAAGTGAAACATTCCAAGTAGCCTCGATAATTGAAAAACTACCACCTGGTTGGAAAGATTTCAAGAATTATTTAAAGCATAAGCGAAAAGAAATGAGCATTGAAGACTTGGTTCTTAAGCTTAGAATTGAGGAAGATTACAGAGTATCTGACAAGAGAGGAATAACTCATGAGGCCAAAGCAAATGTTGTTGAACATGGCCATAAGAACAAGAACCCTAAAACAAAGGGTCAAAGATGGGCCCTAAAGGAGGAGTTTCCAAGAAATCCAAATTTCAAGGAAGATGCTTCAACTGTGACAAAATGGGTCACAAGTCTTCTGAGTGCAGACTGCCGAAGAAGAAAAAGAATCAAGAGGCTAATGTGATGGAAAACATGACTCAAGATGTTTCAGACATTAACCTTTCAGCTGTGGTTTCTGAGGTGAATCTGGTGGGTTCTAACCCAAGAGAGTGGTGGATTGACACTGGTGCCACTCGACATGTGTGCTCGGACAAGAGCATGTTTTCTTCATTTGAGCCTACTGGTAATGGGGAAAAATTATACATGGGAAATTCAGCAACATCTGAGATTGAAGGTCAAGGCAAGGTGATTCTGAAGATGACCTCTGGGAAAGAGTTGACTTTGAACAACGTTCTGTATGTACCAGAAATACGGAAGAATCTTGTGTCTGGATCACTTCTGAACAAGCATGGATTCCGGATGGTGTTCGAGTCTGATAAAGTAGTTTTAACTAAAAATGGGATGTATGTGGGAAAAGGGTATGTAACTGATGGGCTCTTTAAGCTCAATGTAATGGTTGTTAAACCTAAGAATATCAATAAAGCTAGTTCTTCTGCTTATATTGTTGAGTACTCTAATCTATGGCATGGTAGATTAGGACATGTTAATTTTAATTCATTACGGAAATTAATTAACATGAACCACATTCCAAATTTTAAAATTGATAACAAACATAAGTGTGATACTTGTGTTGAGGCAAAACTAACTAGATCATCTTTTCATAGTATTGAAAGAAACTCTGAACCACTTGATCTTATTCATACCGATGTATGTGATTTTAATTCAATACAATCGAGAGGCGGTAATAAATATTTTATTACCTTTATTGATGATTGCACTAGATTTTGCTATGTGTATTTGATGAAAAGCAAGGACGAAGCTATAGAGAAATTTGTTCTCTATAAGAATGAAGTTGAGAATCAACTGAACAAAAGAATTAAGGAGTTGAGAAGTGATCGTGGTGGTGAGTATGTTTTCCCTTTTGAATCACTTTGTGAACAAAATGGAATCATACATCAAACCACAGCTCCTTATTCACCTCAATCCAATGGGATTGCAGAACGGAAGAATCGTACCTTGAAAGAGATGATGAACGCTATGTTAATCAGCTCTGGCTTACCTCAGAATATGTGGGGAGAAGCTGTTTTATCAGCTAATTACCTTTTAAATAAGGTACCACGGAAAGATGCAGGGAAAACTCCTTATGAGATGTGGAAAGGAAGAGTACCTTCCTACAAATTTCTACGAGTGGGGGGGTGTCTTGCCAAGGTAGTTATTCCTCCACCTAAAAAGGTGAAGATAGGACCAAAAACTGTTGATTGTATTTTCATAGGATATGCACATAACAGTAATGCTTATCGATTTCTTGTGCATGAGTCTAATATACCAGATATTCACAAGAATACGATAATGGAGTCGAGGAATGCATCCTTTTTCGAATACGTTTTTCCTTGTAAAACTAATTCGAATTCAAATGTACACAAACGGGTACATGAGACTATCATTGAAGATAGTCAGGACCGAGAACAAATAAATGTTCCGGAGGATCAACAAGTTGTTGAACTTGAACCAAGACGTAGCAAAAGAGCTAGAACGGAAAAATCATTTGGTCCAGATTTTCTGACATTTTTGCTAGAAAATGATCCTCAAAGCTATAACGAAGCTGTAAGGTCAGCTGATGGTGCTTTGTGGAAGATGCCATCAATAGTGAAATTGAATCCATCTTACAAAATCACACCTGGGAGTTAGTGGATCTTCCTCCAGGATGTAAACCTTTAGGGTCCAAGTGGATTTTCAAAAGAAAATGAAGGCAGATGGATCAATTGACAAGTACAAAGCAAGACTTGTAATTAAAGGTTACAGACAACGTGAAGGTCTTGATTACTTTGATACTTATTCTCCTGTAACGAGAATAAATTCCATAAGGATGATAATAGCGATTGCAGCTTTGCGCAATCTTGAGGTACATCAGATGGATGTGAAAACAGCCTTTCTAAATGGAGATTTAGATGAAGAAATTTACATGGAACAACCTGAAGGCTTTATAGCTCCAGGACAAGAAAAGAAAGTCTGTAAGTTGGTAAATCCTTGTATGGATTAAAACAAGCTCCGAAACAGTGGCATAAAAAGTTTGATGACACCATGTTAGCAAATGGTTTCAAAATCAATGAGTGTGATAAATGCATTTATGTCAGAGAGACAGAAGTTGGCTATGTCATTTTATGTCTCTACGTTGATGACATATTGATTGTCGGGAGTAATGTTAAAATGGTGAAATCTACCAAGAATATGCTGAAATCCAAGTTTGACATGAAAGACATGGGTCTAGCAGATGTCATTCTGGGAATAAAGGTCTCGAGAAGTCCTGATGGACTTATTCTTGATCAGTCGCACTATGTGGACAAGATTCTTGGTAAATTCAACAATGATGATTCTGCTGTGGCTAGAACTCCTTTAGATGTGAGTCTACACCTATCGAAGATAGGGGAGATGGTATATCTCAAGTAGAATACTCTAGAGTGATCGGGAGAGTTTGATGTATCTATCGAGTTGTACAAGACCTGATATAGCCTGTACAGTAAACAAGCTCAGCAGATATACGAGTAATCCAGGGGTTGATCACTGGAAAGCAATAGTGAGAGTACTTAGGTACTTACGTTTTACTCGTAATTATGGGTTGCACTATCATAGATATCCAGCTGTAGTCGAAGGATACAGTGATGCTAATTGGATATCTGACATGAAAGACTCAAAGTCTACCAGTGGCTATGTGTTTACACTAGCAGGTGCAGCTATATCATGGAAATCCTCCAAACAGACTGTGATAGCCAGATCTACAATGGAATCAGAATTCATTGCATTAGACAAGTGTGCTGAAGAAGCAGAATGGCTTCGAAATTTTCTAGAGGATATTCCAAGTTGGCCTAAGCCAGTGCCAGCAATTTGCATTCATTGCGATAGTCAATCTGCAATTGGAAGGGCACATAACAATATGTATAATGGTAAGTCTAGACATATTCGTCGTAGACACAATACCGTTAGACATTACTCTCTACTGGAGTTATTTCGATTGACTATGTAAAGTCAAAGGATAACATTGCGGATCCGCTAACCAAAGGGTTAAATAGAGAGTTGGTTGTGAAATCATCGAGGGGAATGGGACTAAACCCCATTAGATAAATGTTTATTACGAAGGAAAACCCAACCTTGTTGACTGGAGATCCCAAGATCTAGGTTCAATGGGACAACCCACTCGTAAAAGACATAATTGGTTCACTGTGGGGGGTTTACCCTCTAGTCCATTCCTATGGTGAAATGAAATAGTGATGTTCGTATGGATTGAGGTTAAGCAAAGGCTTTTAATGATTCTTATGCGTCGGGAATCCGAGCAGAGTATTACGAGATGCTCTTAAATAAGAAATCACCTATGTGAGAGAGAAGTGGGGCCGCTTCAAAGGGAATTGTACGGGGCACAATTCTTAGAAACTCTTGCAGAACCAGGTTGATGTTCATGGCCAAAATGACATAACAATGAGAACTCAGATGTGTTAGGTAAAACATCTGTGTGATATATGTTCTCCATTTACATGAACGGCAGTACAGTTCAATGACATCGCGTCCACTGTCAGCCAGTAAATGAGATATATTTTCACAAGGGAAGGTTCAAAGGCTGAGGCCTACCTATCCTATGCAGGTGTTGAACCGTTGAACTCTTCTAGGTCAAAATAAAATGTTTTTAAAATAATTTTATTCGACGTTTTTCGCCAATTTCATTCATGTGGGGGATTGTTGGAAAATGCTTATAAGTAAGCATTTTGAGGCTCAATTTTAAGCATGGTCCACTTCGTGTTAGTGGTTGTTATTGAATGATTCGGATACTCCTCCGTGAGTACTTCGAAATGGTATATTCATATGCTTAAAATGGTGCTTGGGTGAATGAGAAATTGTTGCTCAAAGTTCACCCATTGGTGTTGGAAAATAAAGAAAAGTAAGCTTGTCCCATATGGGAAAGCTATAGAGAGAATATTATGCTTATATATGATTGCTCATATGTAGATGGGTAAGAGTTGTAAGGATAGAGGCTCTCTCTACGTGCGCGGGGGGGGGGGGGGTGCAAATCAAATCCGAATCAAGCTTGGCTCGTGTGCACCCGCGTGTCCTGCGTACACGAATGCCGGACCAAAATGTGCGAGCCCGGCCTAGCGAATTTTTGCAAGCCTCCTCTTTATTTTTTCCAAGCTTTTGATGTTCCATAACAGTTAATTCAATTTTATTAATTAACTAAGTGGTTACAAATCAAATGGAAGGTCTCCCACTAACTCAATTTAATTGGCATGTTAATTTCTTTTTAATAGATGTGTGTATTTTCGTTTTTGTGAGTTGAATACAGAAACAAGTTTTAAGTTCTTTTAGAAGAGTTCAAGCACTTCTTGTTCGTTGCAGTCGAATTTGGTGGTGCCCAATTTCCTCTTTTTCCGTTGCATCCTGGGAAACAGACGTCTCGCGTTCTACTGCACCAATCGGTAGGGGACGAATTTGTTTTAAGGAGATTGTTGCCGCATCAACAAGCCTCGAAATTCTGCCTTCATCGCTGGGACTGACTTGCTATTTCGTTTTTTTACTTTCTGCTTGTTGTCATTTGTTTCACTGTTGAAAATTGTTTTGTATCATTCCAGTTCGGTTTCACTATCAAAATTGTATCATTCCAGTTCGGTTTACTGATTGTTCAAAGTCCGTTGTAAAAACACAGTAACCAAATTAAATTGTAATACAACAGTGGTATGGATGACGTGGTACGAATCAAATGATGATTGGCTTATTGCATGGATGACGTGGTACCACTGTTGCACCAAAGATTTTCTCCGGTTTCAGATGGTAGCCTAGCATAGCCAGAGTACAAGCTGCGGTTGCTAAATGCACCACTCATAAATAAATTGTTCGCTTAATTTGCAATTTCTATTGGCCTCCACTGCTTAAGATCCCTAACTTTCAATAAATGGAAATTAAAAAAATAATAATTAAGCAGCCAGAATCCTGATGATATTCTTGCCAATGCATTTCAGGTTGACAAGTCCGTTATAGTTCAACTTCAAGCCAAATTTTAAATTACCTTAAATTGATTACCCTGAAAAAGAATTTAATCATATCGTTGTGTATTGTGTGCGTACTTATGATTGAAATCTAGTTAAATTTATTCGGATGGTTCTGTTTTATTTTATTTTAGTTTTTGTCAAGATTAAATTAATATTGTATCTATTTTGAATTCATTAAAAATCACAAATAGAGAACCCAAAAGATCTAGTTTTTCACATTTGAACTTCTATTTAAAATTGACAATTGATCGGGACAAATTGAGATTTGTTAATTTCGAACACATCCTAAATTTAGATGATTAGTGATTTTTAAGTAAATATCAGTATTCATTCCTGCATTAGTGGAGGGTGGGGTTGATTTTTTTTTTTTTTTTTTTGTTATAATAGTTTTATTAGATATATTGAGATGTAATATTTTATCACTATATTTTTACAAGACTTTATACATTTTTAATATATTTTATATGTAGTCAGATCAAAAATTTTAAAGAATAATAATAAAAATAAGATTTTATAAAGATATAATAATAAAATATTATACCATAATATTTTATGAAATCTTTTTCCTATTTTCTAATTTCTTAAGTAATGAAATAATAATAACCTTTTATTTTAATATTCAAAGATAGATCTGCACAGATATTTATCTTGCACATTATGTACAAATAGATGCGATTAGTTTTTTTCTTACAGGTACACCGCCAGTTCTATAGTTAGGTAAATCGTAAACTATGCGTCATCTATGACCCTATATTTTAGGAAACCCCTATTTTTTAGATATCTCCCTAATAAAATTTTAAATATCATAAAATTAATTATTTTAAGTCACATTTTATATTGTAGAAAGGCCCTAAATTTGTAAGCATCTCATAATTAATAATCCAAGTAATTAGTATCCTCTACCTCTTTTAACTCACCATTAATTCTTTAATTTTGTCAAAGATGCTTTTTTTTTAAAAAAAAAATTCCTTTCCGATTTGAATTATTTTATGTTTCTTTCATAGTTGATTTCTCGCCTAAGTTCCTTGATATTTTTGAACCATCATGGTGGACAAAGTCCAAATTTTAATTTTCAACAATACTCCATTAGTTGAATGATTTCCATATTGATTAAATTGAAATTTATATATTTATCCAACCATATTGACACATCAATTTTTGTAAAAAAATAATCGTAGAAGAGCTTGAATCACTCTTATTACCTGTAAGTGTTGAGTTAGGAAAGTAAAGACTTAATTATAATCATTAGTAGTGTTTAATTAGTTAAGAAAATATACAACAAAGATAGAATACGTTATTGGCATGGGGTATTGATTGAAGAAGCAAATGATGAATGCACAGTACTGTAATTCTTGCGTTTTCTATATCTCATCTCTAACTCTTAATTTAAGGTAATTTAAAATTTGGCTTGAACTTGTCAACCTGAAAGGCCTTGGCAAGAATATCATCAGGATTCTGGCTGCTTATTTATTATTTTTTTTTTAACTTCCATTTATTGAAAGTTAGAAATCTTAAGCAGTGGAGGCCAATAGAAATTGCAAATTAAGCGAACAAACAATTTATTTATGAGTGTGCATTTAGCAACCGCAGCTTGTACTCTGGCTATGCTAGGTGTCACGATCCCAATTTTAGGTTAGCACGTTTTGCCGCTTTGTAAATGAGTTCATGTTTTGAGACATTAGATCAAGCTCGCTCGAGGTTAGAAATAATTTTCATGGGCACATGTATTGGGGAGATTTCATTCGTGAAGTCTCATTCTGAAGTTTGCTGAGATATTTATAAACATGTTCACTTGTCACTAGCTTAGTTTTGCAGCATTGTGAAAGAGCTGATGTTCCGGGGGTGCCGGATCGAGTTGGACCAGGGTCACGAGTGAAGCTCATTGTCACATCTACCAGGGAAATTGTGGTCAAATTAGTGTCATTAAACAGTAATATAAACATGCAAATCAAACACATCGAACTATCAAAAGTAGATCTAGATGCAAAACCCTAAAACCAGAAAACTTGAAGACAAACCAGAAAATGGAGATTACAGAATTGTCCAAGTCGAGATGATCTCTGTCCTTAAGAACTTATTGGCCCGTCACAGGTGCTTACGGTTTCGTATTGCCAACGTTCTCCCATGATAACTTGGATGCTACTTGTCCAAGGAGCACTCCTCCACAAGTTTATGAACTAGGAAGATGGTGGATCTTTCTCAAAACCAAAAAAAAACCAAATGTCTGGAGAATCTGGATATCTATATGTCTTCTGTTTCATCCCTTTTCAAAAGTAAGGAGTAAGAACCCCTTATAAAAGAGTGGAGGGGTGCCATAGGGCACCCCTTGGGGTGGGGTTGCAACCCTCCATGGATTGTAACCACTCAAGCACCCATTTGCCATCCAAAAAGATATATATACCCTTATGAATAATTGAAGAATTTCCAAAAATCCCCCACAATTCTTCAAATATTCATTCAGACACGTGAGAGAGATCCCGTGAGCTAAAGCTGCATCGAAATAGGTAGCTTTCGCCTTGAACCTTTCCTAGTGAATGACAATCGGATTTACTTGGCAAACCAGTGACCCATAGTCTTGAACTGTTCTGCCGTTGGTGTAAACCAAGACAATTGCCAACATACAGCTTTAATTCGACCATTTTCCCGTTCTACGATTGTGTTCATTTTGGCCCTGAACAACGGTCCTGGTTTCATCAAGCACTTTAGAGTAACCCGCCTTTAAAGGTTCCCATGGAAGCGGCATCACTACTTACTTGAAATATGTGATCTACTATGAAGAGGTAATCTGTCTTTACCCCAATTAGGACTCATCTCCTAATATAGTGATCATTAAAAGCCTTAGCTTATCCTAACCAATGACAGACAGCACTCAGCGTCATTATCGGAATGTGAAAGAGTACGAAACTCTTCAGTGCTCGTTTTGAATTGCACAAAGTTTCTGTTGTCCCTTTTGAACCTAGATCTTGGGATCTCCAGTCAACTAGGTTGGGTTTCCACAGTGACAATTCTTAGATGATAGGCTTCATGCCCATTCCCCTCGATGACTTCTCAACTTGCTCTCGAGGTAAACCTTTAGTTAGTGGATCCGCTAGGTTTTCCTTCGACCTGACATAATCGATCGTTATTATGCCACTTGAGAGCAGTTGACGTATGGTATTATGTCTCCGACGTATGTGTCGAGACTTACCATTATACATTGTATTTTGGGCTCTCCCAATGGCCGATTGGCTGTCACAATGTATGCTTAATGCTGGCACCGGTTTGGGCCAGCTAGGAATATCCTCCAGGAAGTTTCTAAGCCATTCTTCTTCTTCCGCTGTTTTGTCTAACGCTATGAATTCTGATTCCATAGTAGACCGGGCAATACACGTTTGCCTCGAGGATTTCCATGACACGACTGCATTACCAAGTGTGAAAACAAATCCACTCATGGATTTGGAATCCACCGTATCAGATATCCAGTTAGCATCGCTGTAACCCTCTAGTACAGCAGGATATCTCTCGTAATGTAGCCCATATTTTGAAGTTTCTCTCAGATACCTCAAAACTCTTACTATGGCTTTCCAGTGGTTGTGTCCTGGATTGCTCGTATATCTGCTAAGCCGATTCACAGCTTGAGCGATATCAGGTCGTGTGCAATTCGTGAGATACATCAGACTTCCGATGATTCTCGAATACTCTAGTTGCGATATGCTTGAACAGTATTCTTTGATAAATGAAGAGTTAGGTCTACAGGGGTTCTAGCCACATTTAGATCCCCTTTGATATATTTATCGAGTATCTTCTCAATATAATGAGTTTGTGATAATATATATCTGTCTGATGTTCTAGAAATCTTTATTCCTAGGATCACATCAACTATCCTCATATCTTTCATATCAAATCTGCTGGATAACACGTTTTTTGTAAACTGAATCATTTAATGATTACTACCAATTATCAGCATATCGTCTACATAGAGACACACAATGACATATCCTTTTTGAGTTGATTTGGTGTACACACATTTATCACACTCATTGGTTTTGAACCCATTTGACAACATTTCTTTGTCAAATTTCTCATGCCATTGTTTCGGTGCTTGTTTTAATCCGTACAAGGATTTTACAAGTTTGCACACCTTCTGTTCTTGTCCAGGAACATTAAACCCTTCTGGTTGTTCCATGTAAATCTCTTCATCCAAATCACCATTCAAGAATGCCGTCTTTACATCCATTTGATGTATTTCAATACCAAATATAGCTGCTATGGCTATGAGCATTCTTATCGATGTGATGCGAGTCACTGGTGAATATATGTCAAAGTAATCAAGGCCTTCCTTTTATCTATAACCTTTTATGATAAGTCTCATCTTATTTTTATCAATTGATCCATCCGTTTCATCTTCCTTTTGAATATCCATTTGTAGCCCAGCGGCTTACAACCTGGCGGAAGATTAACCAACTCCCAACTATGGTTCTGCAAGATTGAATCAATCTCACTGTTAATAGCCTCTTTCCAAAGAGGTGCCTCCGGAGAAGCCATAGCTTCTTTATAGCTTTGAGGCTCATTTTCTAACAAGTATGTCAGAAAATCGGGACCAAACGACTTAGACGTTCTAGCTCTTTTGCTACGTCTAGGCTCGATTGTCTCAGAATTTACACGTTGATCTGATTCCAGGTCAACCTAATCACTATCCTTGACAGTGTCAGTTGTCATTTTGAGAGACCCAGTTATTTGTCTTTTTCCTTACAAGAAACGTCTCTTCAAAAAATATCGCATTCCTAGACTCAATTATCATATTTGGATTGATGTCAGGAATCTCCGACTTGTGTACCAAGAATCGATACGCACTACTGTTGTGAGCATATCCAATGAATACACAGTCAACAGTTTTGGGTCCTATTCTAACCTTCTTAGGTTTATGAACCATTACTTTGGCAAGACACCCCCACACTTTGAGGTATTTGTAGGAAGGTACGAAACCTTTCCACAATTCATATGGTGTCTTGTCAAGTCTTCTGTGAGGAAGCTTGTTCAGAACGTAGTTCGCGGAAAGCAAGGCTTCCCCCCACAAGTTCTGGGGTAGACCCGAACTTGTCAACATGGCATTCATCATTTCCTTCAACGTTCGGTTTTTGCGCTCCGTAATTCCGTTCTGTTGAGGAGAATATGGAGCAGTGGTTTCGTGAATAATTCTGTGCACAGAACAATATTCACCGAATGGTGAAACATATTCACCACCTCTATCACTCCTGATTCTTTTGATTTTCTTGCCAAGTTGATTTTCAACTTCGCTCTTATAGTGCACAAAGCTCTCAATAGCTTCTGTTTTGCTTCTTAGCAGGTACACATAGCAGAATCTTGTGTTATCATCGATAAAAGTGACAAAATATTTTTTACCGCCTCTTGTTTGCAGAATATTCATGTCACATACATCGGTATGTACAAGTTCTAGCGGTTCAGAACTGCGTTCTATAGAATGAAATGATGTTCTATGTAATTTTGCTTCAACACATGCTTCACACTTATGTTGGCTATCAATTGCAATTTTAGGTATAAGGTCCATGTTAATTAATTTACGCATGGTATCATAATTAACATGTCCTAACCTCCCATGCCATACATTTTGTGACACAAATATAAGCAGACGAACTAGCTTTATTAATAGCACGATTAACAGTCATTACATTTAGCTTGAAAATGCCCTCAGTTAGGTATCATTTTCCTACATACATATCATTCTTAGTCATTACAAACTTATCAGAAACAAATACAAGCTTAAAACCAGCCTTACTAAGAAGAGAGCCCGAGACCAAGTTCTTCCGAATATCTGGAACGTGCAGTATATTTTTCAATGTTAGCTCCTTTCCAGATGTCATCTTCAGAACCACTGTGCCTTGTCCAACTACCTGAGAGGTAGATTGGACGAGTTTCCCATTGTCAGATGATCACCGCCATCGACCTTCTGGTACATGGAAAATATTTTACTGTCTGCACAGATGTGACGAGTAGCCCCAGTGTCTACCCACCATTCTCTCGGATTCCCAACTATGTTGGCTTCGGTTACCACTGCTGATAGTTCCATCTCTGAGATATCATCAGTCAGCTGCTCACCTTCAGTGACATGGGCCTCATTTTTCTTTTTCTTGCCCTTGTCCTGAGACTTCTTGTTCCTGCAGTCCTTTGACATATGACCGCTCTTTCCACAGTGTTGTAGCATTTTCCCTTGAACTTCTTGTTCCCAGAGTCAGCTCCACTGTTCTTTCTCTTTTTGCTACCCTTTACACCTCAATGATGTTGGCCTTAGACTCCAGAGTCTTGTAGCTGGCCTTCTCGGACATCCTGTTGTTCAAGGCTCATCTGCTTCTTTTTTGTTTCAGATAGCTCCTGAAGTCCTTCCATGATGGAGGCAACTTTTCAATTATGGCGGCAATTTGAAACGTCTCACAAAGTTTCATTCCCTCATCCAGTATTTCATAAATGATCAATTGCAGTTCACCCAACTAAGACATCACCGTCCTTGAATCTACCATCTTGTAGTTCAGAAACCTACCCACGACAAATTTCTTTTGTCCGGCATCTTCAGTTTTATACTTCTTCTCGAGAGATTCCCAGAGAATCTTCGCAGAAGTCATGCCTTGGTACACATTGTACAGGGTATTGTCAAGACCACCCAAAAGGTAGTTCTTGCATAAGAAGTCTCCAGACATCCAAGTCTGTTCTCGCTCTTCCTTGGCCAATTCGGATTCACCCTCCACAGGACCCGGAGGATCTTTGATGAATTTTGCCAACTGGAGAGTTGTCAGGTAGAACAGCACCTTGCTCTGCCATTGTTTGAAATTTGCCCCACCAAATTTCTCTGGTTTTTCTCCGTAGAGACCGGTACCGTGATATTTCCGCTAGCCATATGTAACTGGAAAATCAACAGGGTCAATTAGTCTACGAAAGACAAATTGCACAACGATCAACGAATGACCTTGTTCAAAGTGATATATGATAAATGTAGATATATATGTCAATCAAGATTGGATGGAATTACTTGTGTATATTATTACACTTTAAATTCTCAACCAATTATGCAACAACCAATCAATTTCAACTTTATCACTATGTGTATGCTTGTGATAATTGAACAACTAATAATAACTTAAATCTATACTACCAAGATTAATGTGTTTACAGTATATGACTAACCAAGTTAATATTAATTAAAGTTTGCAGTTTATGATACTTACAGGACAAAATCGTTAATGTCACGTTCGTATCTACGTTCGAACGAGACTGTCCAGTGTGTGCGTTCGTGTTGCGTTTGATAACGCGTTCGAACGAAGTGTTTCCAGAGAGTTCACGTTCGAGTAGCGTTTGATAACACGTTCGAACGGTATGATTCCAGAGAGTTCACGTTCGTATAACGTATGTTAACGCGTTCGAACGGAATGATTCCAGAGAGTTCACGTTTGAGTTGCGTTTAGGACGCGTTCGAACGTTCTAAGGCAGAAGGCTTGCGTTCGAGTTGCGTTTGAAGACGCGTTCGAATGTTCTTACGAAAATTCAAATTTTTAGCCTTCGCGTGCGTCGGGCGTTCGAACGCCCTACGGGTTTTTCATGCACAGTTCGTATTTTCCAGAAAATATTCAAACCCTAACATGCAAATTACTATCTAATAACACGATACTATAAGTTCTTAAGATTGTGGTCAAATTAGTGTCATTAAACAGTAATATAAACATGCAAATCAAACAGATCGAACTATCAAAAGTAGATCTAGATGCAAAACCCTAAAACCAGAAAACTTGAAGACAAACCAGAAAATGGAGATTACAGAATTGTCCAAGTCGAGATGATCTCTGTCCTTAAGAACTTATTGGCCCGTCACAGGTGCTCTACGGTTTCGTATTGCCAACGTTCTCCCAGGATAACTTGGATGCTACTTGTCCAAGGAGCACTCCTCCACAAGTTTATGAACTAGGAAGATGGCGGATCTTTCTCAAAACCAAAAAAACCAAATGTCTAGAGAATCTGGATATCTATATGTCTTCTGTTTTCATCCCTTTTCAAAAGTAAGGAGTAAGGACCCCTTATAAAGGAGTGGATGGGTGCCATAAGGCACCCCTTGGGGTGGGGTTGCAACCCTCCATGGATTGTAACCACTCAAGCACCCCTTTGCCATCCAAAAAGACATATATACCCTTATGAATAATTGAAGAATTTCCAACAGAAATTTCTTCCGTGGAGTCTGATTTTGCAGTTAACCGTGCACTTTACCGCAAAAATGGGGGTGTTGTAGAAATACATCAAGATGAGCTCGTCTAGGGTTGTAATTTTAGCCCAAAATCACTTATATTATGACTTATTGACTCGCTGAAAGATTTCCTAGAAATTCCCTGCAATTTAGATTTTAGAGGGGTGTGTGACAACTTGTCACTGACAACTCAATCTCTAAGTGTGTATATTAGTGAAACTTGTGCAATGTCTTTAAAAACTCTTTAGATTGAAGCCTATGTGAGCCTTAGGGTGGCCAATGGGGATTTGGTGATATAGGGGCATTAGCCATGAACCCTCGCCTTTAGGTGTTGCTTGTACAATGTGTTAGCGACACAATCGCATAATGGATTTTGATGATGCAACGAGAGTGAAGTCTTCGACGTGCAAAAGCGAGACAATATAAAAAGATGTCGAAGCACAACTGTGGTGAAGAGCGAAGAATGTGAAGACTTGTACACATTGAAGAATTTATGTAAAGTCTTAGCTTAGGGCTATAATTGTAATGTGATTTGATTATGATTATTCAATTGCCTAAGCGCATAGGAAACATGCACATTCACTTAGATGTATTAGGTTCATATAAAAAATGCCTTAAAACATTCTTATTTGCATATTTGGTACAAAGATCGGCATACCAGTCCTTTACCGGTATCTATATCGGTGAGATGTTCTGTTTTACATGCTCACTGGAACCGGCACAGACCATACCAGTCTCATACCGGTCACCATACCGGTGAACATATGAATTTCATGTTTACTGGAACCGGCACACACCAAACCGGTTTACATACCGGTGAGCTTAACAGTTAGTTCCTTTACTGGAATCGACATAACCTAAACCGGTTAACATACTAGTCAAGCTCTTCATATTGCGCACACACTGGAACCGCCAAGGACCATACCGGTGACCATACCGGTCTAACGGCTAGTTCTTCAAACCGTTATAAATCTGTTGGAGACCGGCATACCGGTGTCAGAGACCGGCATACCGGTCTCAGAAAGAGCTGTTGGGGCTTGCTTCACATTCTACTATAAATTGAGCCTCAATTCGTTTTTGCTTGGTTAGACACTTAATAGAGAACCTTCATATCATCTCATAAAGCAAAAACAAGAGTGTTTCATAAACCTTCTTAATCATATACACTCATACATCAAGCTCACACACACTACACCTTCATATACATTTGTAGTGAGCTTAGATCACTTGGGTAACCAACTCACACAATCTTCTTCATCATTGTGAGTGCCCAAGTGTGTTTTACAACTTCTTTATACAAAAAACTTGTGGTTTGTGAAATCCCATCGTTTGGGTAATTGTAAAGGTTTGTGAGTGAGCCTACGTAGAAAACTCAAAGTGTAAATGTTTGGAGTGCAGCTTGTGTAAAACTCTTGGTTGCGAGTGAGCCACAATAAAAACTCGGTTCATAGTGAAAAGCTTCAAGCGTGACTTGAGGGAGTGGACGAAGGCATTATTAGCCGAACCACTATAAATCTCGGTGTCGTTTTCTCTATCCCTTTATCTCTTTACATAATGCAAGTTTTGTTTATTATATGTTTTTATATTAGAAACTTGCATATATATTATTTATTACAATAGAGAAAATTGACCTTAAGCATTAATTGGTAAAATAGCTTAAAATCGGCGAATAGTTTTAATTCCGCATATTTTAGCCGTAACTCAATTCACCCCCTCTTGGGTATAGAGATTGTTTGTCGCTAGTGTTTATAGAGAATTTCACAATGATGTATTATAATGATCACGTTATTAATAAAATTTCATATTTTTATATCCGATTGTGCTATTTATTTTCCGGATCCCGATTCAATGCGGGCTCACTTTCGTATACTATGATAATACTAATCAACTTCCATAACTTGTCGTTATATGAGTATGTAGACATTTAAAATATTAAATTTGAGTCCGTGTGTTATATGAAGATTGACTTACAAAGCGTTGACCTTGGTAAGTACTGCACGAGCCTGATTTTTCGCTAGAGGAAAAGTTGTTCCGTAACAATAGCTAGGCTATCATCTGAAACCGGGACTGATTTCCTTATTCATCATTAACATATAGGTTCATCAATGCAAGAGCCAGTATCGATAAAATAACAATAATGTTGCTATATTTGATTAGATAATCAGTAGTGAAATAGAAAGAAGACGAATTTTTTTTCAATTCTTCAATCGAAATATAATAAAACTTTCACGATTGTCTGATCATAGGTAAAAATGCAACACACTTGATACACGATCAATTTTTCTTTTTTCTTTTCCCCCCAAGGAATCAATTTATGGCACGTCTAAAATTTAGCTTGAAGTTGACCAACAACGGACTTGTCAACCTGAAAGGCCTTGGCAAGAATATCATCAGCAATGGCTGGATTTGATCCGAAAACGGCGTTAGCAATGGTGATGACTCCAGGATTCTGGCTGCTCAATCCCGAGATTGAAACGGCATTCCCATGACCCACATTACGTTGAAAGTGAATTAGTCCAACTGGGAACACAAACACATCACCCTTTTGAAGAACCTTTGTAATGAACCTATTCTCTGGATTTGATGTCACAAACCCAACCTCCAAGCTTCCTTCGATGACTGTAAGAATCTCGCTGGCACGAGGATGGACATGAGGAGGGATCAGGCCCCATGGTGCATAATCGAGGCGAGCCAATGAGACCCCAAGTGTGTTGAGTCCAGGTATCTGAGCCACTGTGACTGGTGTAACCTTAGAGCCAAGAGGGTTTGATGTGTTGCCCGGAACATGAATTCCGCTGAAGGAGAAGTGGTTTGCCTGTGCGAGTTTTGGGTCCATGCAGGTGAAGCCATTAACCCTTGCTATAAGCCATTATCAAAACAAATATGTCAGAAACCAAACGAATTCTTTTTTTTTTTTTTTTTTTTTTTAAATTCAAGTTAATTTGAACTGGAAAAGATGGAATTATACAATGTAAATCAATATCAAAATTATTGTTAAATGTTCTTCACCTGAGCCACTGGGGTCTGCAACGCAGAAATCTTGAAGAGGACTAGACTAGTGCACAACTAGTGATGGCTACTAAGCTCAATACAAATATGTGCTTGCCCATTTTGATTGATGATGGTCTCTCTGGTTTTTTTCCTTTTACTCTAGAGAAAATATTAGTTGAAACTAAAGAAGTGATGTGAAGATTCAATTGCATATGAACTCTATTTATAGCCAGTAACATTTCAATTGCATGACATAAATAAAATAAAAGAATCACAGTCAGTGGAAATTAAAGCTGGAGGTGCCATCAAATCTTCAAACGTGTTGAAATAGTCTTACATCTTCAACATAAAGCATTTTGTGGATAAAAATATTATCTAATTGTCTCAAACTATTTACTTGTAATATTTGGACTCAAGTTTTTGTCTGCATCGATCCTTATTGTGTTTGATATAGTCACAGATAATCCTACATATATGTGGGTTGTATATATTATATTGTATTGTTCATTCGGCAGGGCAGCTAAAAGTTAATGCTTATTGCAAAGAATAATTACACGTGTCTTCTTCTTGTCAATCGGCCGCTGGAACTGAAGATGCCAGACCACTTCAAAGTTCAAACTTTGCCAAGTACGCATTTGGAATTTCTTTATCAAAGACACTTTCGTTCTCCCTTAACATAAGCATTAGGGAGAAATTTTTGTATGAAATTGGTATATCACATAATTAATATATCATTTAATTTTTATTTGATATGTGATAATAAATCTGGCATGTGTTATATTATATCTTATATATCTAAAATAATTATATTTAATTTATATGTATATAGATAATTGACTATTTTTCATTTTAAATCCATTCATTTATGTGTTTTTCCATTTGCAAAAGAATATGGATTTCATTACATTTAAATAAAAATAAAAATAATTATATTTATATTTATACTTAGGTTTGGTTATTGATCTTCTAATTTATTGATATATTTTTAGTGATTCTTTTACTAAACCACATCGTGTATAGTTGTTATGTGTAAAATATTCAAATATTAATATTAATATATTTATTTTGTATATATTTATTTTTTATTTATAGTTGTTCAAAGTACAAATATTATATTTTAGCACTAGGTTTTTAATAATTTAATTTAAAAAGTGATTAAATCTACAATAAATTAGCGGAAATTTAGTATATAAAATACTACATAAACTTAAAATACATAATTTTAAAAATAAATTTTTACTTAAATTTTTAGGATAAATTGGTATTTTTAGAAATTATGGATAAATATATAATTCTGAAAATTTTGAGTAATTTATAAGTTTAAAAACTAGGGTTATTTCATAATTTTCAAAAGTATAGGGATCATCTTGTAATTTCAAAAAATATGTATGAATTCATTATATATTATTTTGGTAAGGAATAATTTCGCCCCCCACTGACTGAAATTTTTGAACACGCCACTGTCTGCTTTCACTCTACATTTGTTGACATATGATTCTCGTCCCATGGGTAGTTTCGAGATAACCCTCCTGAGACAACATTGCCTCAACCTTGAATTTGTTTGGTTATAGGGAGACCAAAGGCAGATTTAGTAAAAGGCTAGAAAAACACACAAGTTGACAAGAGAGTTTTAACGTGGTTCGGCGGAGTAAATCCGGCCTACGTCCACGGGCACAAAATGGTGGGGGTTATTTTTATTCCCAGAACTAACTCAGCCGACCTGTTCTAAAAGAGGTCAAAGTGAGGCCGAGCAGTTTATCGACAAGTAGTGTTCATTTTCTTTCTATTACAAGTTTGTTATCCCTTACAAATGAATCTAACTTTCCTTTATATACTAATGAATTACAACATTGTTCCCTCAACTTTATGACGTTTCCCGCGTGGTATCCGACTGATTGACGGGTTCTCTGCCCCAAGACTGTCTTCGCCAAAAGCAAAATTGATGTTTGAGGGCCTGTCACATCACTTTGTTTTCTCCACTGTCACACGTAACAATTATGGTGCCAGCCTGTAAAGAGCCTTTTGAATAATGATACATTTTGGAGGGGAAAATCCAACAATTCTGATCTTGCGTCGGTCTTCAAGAGGTCGGCTAAGTGATCTGCCGAGCTTCTCAAACTATTACCATCCTGACCCAAAATACCCAAAACCATCTGTTTGTTCCAAAAGGTAGGGTAGGACCAAACCAAACTTTCGATCTTAAGTGGTCGACCTCGGTTCCAATATTGTCGGTCCCTGAAGTCTGCATCATGTTACATCCTCAGGTCAGCCATGCCCAAGAAACTGGACCCGAGCCATACGTCGGGTTGAAGGTCAACATATAAATTCTGAACATGGTCCTCCGGATAAGGAGAACTTTCCTTCCTTACCTTTACCGAACTGTTCAGAAACCTTAGCCGTATAAATTTTCATCAACATATGTCCCTTAGTTCTCGGTTCCAACGAGTGTACGAGTTGGAGCCGGGAACTATAAAAATCTGAAGTGAGTCGATCAACTAACTGGTGGTCCGACTCAGAAACAAAACAGAGAACTTCCCAATTTGAGTCAAATCCCTCTTTTACCCTTCTGGTAGCTGTCCCTCGAGAACCGCAAGCTATCAAATCTTCATAAATGTCTGTCAAATCAACTTTTAAGATTTTTTCCCAAGCGTGCCACTTATTAAAAGCCCACAGTCTTCCCGCCAAAAACTTAAACCAACCACCCATTCTCGAGGCAGTCAAAAAGTCTTTCAATCTCAACCGTTCATCCCAAACTGATCAGACGACTAAGGCAACATGTGGCGTTCATCCGAAGATTTTCCCGATCCGACGACTAAAAACAATTTGTGCCGACTATAAGGATACGGAAGAAAGCCTCTTTTTCCTTTTTACGAAAAAATCACAACTTCAAAGTGCAAAAGCTCTTCTCGCACGGGATACCAGCAAACTTCCAACCGACCAGACCAAACGCCAACTCTTCTTCCCAAACCAAGTAAGTTTCCACTCAAAACTTTCCTCTTTATTTTTTGTATTCTACCATTGCTACTTGGTGCTTTCAGACTTTCTACTTGGTATTGCTTGTTCTTATTTTTCTTCTGGCGTGTCTGCCTTCTCATTCTGTGTTGCAAATCTTATTTCGGGTTTGGTGTTGGATGTGTGGTATATGTGTTTTCTGGTTGAAGGATGGGTGGTAGGTAGGATGCATGTATCTTGGGCATTCTGAGTTTCGTATTTGGTTGTAAGTGTTTATGGAGAGATTTGTTGTTTGTGGCTATTGCTAAGACATTTAGAGACTGTAGGCCTAGGTTCCCGGTAATCAGAATAGCTCTCGAACCCGTTGTGCCTTAAACTGACCGCTGACTTACCTTCTTATTCATGGCGACTGTCAGGAATGACTGACGCTGAATCTTCTTCTACCAAGCCCATAGAACCTCAACCTCATCGTGCTGAAGAATCTTCCTCGAGCTCTGGGGCGTCCAGCATAGAGGATTTGGATACTACCCCTACCCTCTCTGAAATAGAAAATGATACCTACCATCACAAAGTTCCCCAGAAAGACTTTGAGCCGGGAGAACTGGGCAGTTCGGTCTTAGACATGAAACGGCCCTCTACCATCACTGGAGATGCTTTGTGTATGCTTCGTCAGCAATACGAAATCCCGATCGACATAGCTCTTGAGGTCCCAGGCTCTTGTGATCGTGCGAACCAACCTGACGAGGGCTCGATCGTCTTTCTTCCTTCTTTCTTTGAGTGCGGTCTTCGGCTACCAATCCAACCATAATTCGTGGGGATGTTGGCCAGGATGGATATTATCCTCTGCCAACTAAATTTGAATAGCTAGAGAATTTTGGACGGCTTGCACATGATTTGGCACCTGGCAGGTCTCGGAGAGCCGACTTTCGAGGATTTAAAAAGGTTATACCAGCTGAAAGCCAACCCGAACACCCATCACGGTTGGTATTATCTTTCTTCGTATGCCAATGTCCCCCCACTAATCAAAGACCTTCCCCAAACCAATAAAAATTTCAAAGACCCCTGATTTTGGGCTACAGGTGATTGAGGACGAACCTGGTCAACGTGCTCAGAGATGACAGAAGTCCCCGATATCTTCAAAGCGGGAGGTTAGGACTCGATTTTTTGGCTTTTTTTTCCTCAACTTTCATGTCAAAACACTAACTCTTTAGCTTTTCTCAGCCTGCTTGAGGGATCCTCCCAAGGTTACCCATGTGGTCTGTGCTAGGATCAAGGTGGCCCACAGCTATGCCAACCACTGGAAGAGGGTGGTCAATGACTCGGCCTTTTTGGAGTCGGGCCTCATTCGGAGTGCACCTCCATAGGTTCCAAGGCGGATGGGTAGGTTCTTACTGACTTTATAACATGTCTCTTGTATGATTAACCCAAACACGAGTGAAGTGATCTGAATACCGAACTGACCTTGTCTCTTGCCTTGTTACTTAGCAGGAATGTCGAGGGGGCCAAAATATCTTGACCAGCCAGTAGGTGCGGTAAAAGGGTATCGGTCCGGTCGAGGCTGGGTCTTCTCGGAAATGGCCAATAGTCGTCGAGGCCAAACGAAAAACCAAATAGGTGGCCTACCCGACTGCTTAAATCTCAATCTTCCCATCCAGGGCACCCCCAATGGGCACAAGCTGACCTTTTAGCCCTCCAAGGCCCGCTAGCAAACGAAGACGCCTGATCGGGGGCGGGAGAGGCCGAACCGGTGGAAGAGGAAGAGATAGAACAGCCTCTGGTCAGGAGGCATGCTTCTCGGAGAGAGAAAAGAAGGTGTCATGGCGCTCAGGGAATACGACCTCAGTGAAAAAATTTGATAGGCCATTTCCCATCTTGTGCCGGAATTTAATGAATTGGCTGATGCAATTCCTCCGGAGGAGATCTCGAAATACGAAGACATCTGTCCTGAGGACGTGGTTACGGAGTTCTGCTCCCAGATGGCCAAGGTAACAAACTTCCCATTTCCGTCCTTCATTTTTACTTGGCTGCTGTTCTGACTTCTTTCTTTCTTTCTCGTAGGAAAATTATCTTATGGCCAAAAATAAAAACCTGCTCATCAGTCTTCTATTCGAGGGAGGTTAGGCGCAGAGGCTTCAGAGCCATATCACCGAGCAAGAGGCCATTTTGGCCAAAAATAATGAAATAATAAAAATCTTGGAGAAGACCGCGGCCGAGGCCCTCTCACAGAATGAATCCCTCAAGGCCGCCTCTTCCCTGGCCAAGAAGAATGCGGAGGCTGCTAAGGTTGAGATGGAGAAAGGCCATGAGGAAACCAAACGCCTGATATGGGAGATGGTCAGCGTTGAATCCAAAATCAAGAAATTAATTGAGGAGTGAGAACGGGCTCGAGAGGAGCTGAAGAAAAAGGAACAGAACTGGAGGAGGAGCATGATGCCATCAAACTTGAGGGAGTAGGTGACTGTTCCGAAATCATTCCATTGGTGATGTCTGGCCTAGATATGAGGCTCATTCATGAGGTCATTTGATTCTGTAAAGTGGAGATCTCAAATGAGGAGCTCCAAGAATGGCTTCCCCCTATCCGGAAGAAATCCAGGATCCTGAGCCCATTTCTATGGTATCAATGTTCCCGGCCTCTGAAGAGAAGCAATCCGAGGCTCATGCTCCCGCTCCCAAAGCCAAAATTTCTGAAACCCCTTCTGCCTCCCAGGACGATGTCATGGCCCTCCCTGCCGAAGCCGAGCCTGCCCAACCGCCATCCGAGCCTACTGAAGAAGAAGCAATTGCCCCTGCGCGGGCTGACCAGAAATGGTGACCCGAACGGGGCCCTATGTATGCTTGGAACAATACATTTTTTTTTGTAATAACAATCATAACTTGTCTTCTACAATGTACTCTGTATTTCAGCTGATATTCTTCATAACTTATTCCGAATGTGATTTTACACTCGATCGATTCGATTTCGGCCACAATGGATAGTCTGTCCCTGAGCTGAAATCAAAGGTGTTCGGTGGGACGTAACCCGACCCTGAGCTGAGAAGAACACTTGGCTCTATGGGAATGTTATGTCCTTAGACAAATGAGATGGACTCAGTGGGATGCAGCCCGGACGTTCACGTACCAATGAGACAGACTCGGTAGGATGCAGCCCGACCCCGAGCTGATAGAATAATACAAACTCGATGAAATGAATCCAGCCCCGAGCTGATTGAACAATACAGACTCGGCGGAATAATCCATCTTCGAGCTGATGGAACAATACAAACTCAGCGGAACAAATCCAGCCTCAAGCTGATGAAATAATACAGACTCGGCGGAACGAGTCCATCCCCGAACTGGTGGAACAAAACATCGACGGAACGAGTCCAACCCCGAGCTAGTGGAACAAAGCATCGGCGGAACAAGTCCGGCCCCGAGCTGGTGGAAAATTTGAGACTTACACGATGGAAAATTTTCAACCTCTGAGGCTCTGCGGATCCTAGCGCGGGCATCCATTTGCTAGATATCAGTGAAAAAATAAAAATTGGAACAATGTAAAGTTAACAAAAATGAAGGTGACTTAGTACATACCCCATGCAAATTCAATAAGTAAAAATAACAACTCGGGTGTTGTGGGTGATTTGCGGCTACGAAGGTCAGGTGGCAGTGTGAGGGCTACGTGAAGGGGTGTTGTCTTTGCTAGTGTGGTGTTGAGTGATGAGGTCGTGCGTGGAGTAAAGGAGACGTGTGCGTGAAGGCCCCTAGGCTGATGGCTACGTGGTGCTAGTATGTGTGAAGGTCGTTGGGCGTTAAATTGAAGCTGAGTGGATGGGCTTTTGATGATTTGTGGCAATGTGTGGCTTGCCTACGTGTGCATCAAGGCACTGCATGAGATGTGGCCTCATGAAGGGCAGCGCATGAGCAGGTCTATGGCGTCCGTGTGTGCATTGTCTGTTGTTTGTTCAGTTCATGAGCGAGTGGCTAAGGGCTGTGAGGGCTGATGATGGGTTTATTTGCGTAAAGATGGAGGCTTATACGTGATGAAAGGCTGGTTGTTGTTGAGGAGTTTATTATTGTTAATGTGTTTAGTTGGTGCCGAATGGGAGAGCTGTAGGGTCAGAGAGATGAAGATAGTTTAGGGTTTCTTATTATTTTTGTGTTTTTTGTGTTTGTGGCCGTGAATGTTAGGGCAAAAAGAGAAGCCTCATAGGGTTTGCATGGTTGTGTTATATAGTTGCATGAGTTAGGGTTTGGTATGGGTTTTTTAAACAAGGAATGATTTGATTGATTGGGGGACAAATTTGTTTGTTTATAAAGGTTATATATTTTAATTTGGTATTTATTTGTTTTATTTAGGCATATAATATTTTAATTGGTTATGATTGATTTTAATTAGGAATAATATTTCTTTAATTTAGTATATAATATTTTAAGTTAGGAAGTTACAATATTTTAATTTGGTATAATTATATTTCATGTCTTATTTAATTTGGTAAATGACTTAATTAATATTTAATTTAGTTAATATTTAATTTAATTAATATTTAATTTAATTTGGATATACTTTAAGGCTAAATGGGCGTGTGGGCCTTGGTGATGGTGGGTTAGGTATTATGTTGGTTTGGTGAGTGGGTTTGGGTCAAAGTTAAAAGGTTTGCGGGTTTTCTTTTTTTAGGCTAAATGTGCTTTAAACGGAGGTCCAACAAGTAAGCTTGACGCTAAACAGGCGAATAAAAATCTAACAAAATATCGATTCCCTTCCGACGGTCGTTTCTCGCAACGTCCTCGACTAAAAAAGTAGTGTCTCCAACTGAGACGCATCATCGAGTTTCACATGCAAAAATACAGTGCATAAAGGTGCTCCGAGGCAGTGTCCTGCCCGTGGCCTCCCAAAACACAATCTGAACCTTACAATTCAGTATCCCGACTAACTAGGCTATGGATACGACCATCCGGGGCGGTCAGGTAAATCCCCACGGCGAAGAAGACACCCCGTGTGTGCCCTCCCTGGGTGGTTCTCAATGGGACTCACCAGCCAACACGCAGAGGAAGAAACCTTTCTGGGTCTGGTTTACCCGAGACTCATGCGATCAAGGGGACCATACAGCTATACCCAAGTCAGGTGGTCTGATGGTTATCAACGGGACTCACCAGCCGACTCACAGGGGAAAAAACCTCCCTGGGTCCGGTTTACCCGGAAGCATGATGGTCATGGAGGAAATGAAGTCATCCTCATGCCATACTCTCCAATAGTCTTCAACGGGATTCAACAGCCGACCTGCAGGAGGGAGAAATGTCTCTAGGTCCGGTTTACCCTAGCCAGTCCTTAAAAATGTGAGCCATGGGGTAGTAACACTCCGGCCTCGGTGGTTTGATAATGACACCAGAGATTGACGTGCCACGAGGGATCATGTGTTTCCCACATGTACCCCATCCCTTGATGCGTTCTGGATCCTCAAAAGTGAAAGAAGTCAGGTCGGAATACTTCCACCCAGGGGTTTGATAATGACAACCCAAGATTGGCGTGCCACGGGCATGGTGCCATTCCCGACTACCTAGCACATCTTCGCATCAAGCTAACCCCAAGAATATTGAACATAACTTTCGGATTCGATTAACAAACAAGTAAAATTGACAAGTTTCTTAATTCAAAAGAGAAAGTTTTATTCATATTCAAGGGGCTTGCTGCCTTTCTTACAACTCTTTGCGGGTCATTTTAAGATAGGCTTTTACAATATTTTCTTCTGGTTCTTGTCTTGGAGTTTGACACATCTTCGAGTCTGTGCTTATTCATATCCCTCTGAACTTGCGTTCTGACCATGCCAACTGGGTTCCTTGCGCCAAATGCTCCATAAGCATTCTTGAATAATTCATTTTCCCGGGACCTTGTATATCTCGAGCAAAATCTGGAAGCCTAGCCGAGGTCTTCTGTTCAGAATCATTGCGGTCCTCCCCGTGGGCTTTTTCTCCTTTCCTCTCATCCAGGAAGACCACCACACCAATTGGGGGGGCTCGATGGATGTTGTTCTCTGCCCTTGGCTGAATAGTTTCCTGACCAATCCTTCGGTACTGCCAACCTGTGAAACTGTGGACTTTGGCAGGCCGAGCAGGTATGGCACCTGCTCCTGGAGGGACTTGTTCAGCCATTGCCAACGGACGTCACCCATCCACAACGTTACATTCTATTCTGCAACTAAGTCCTAATGGGTGATCGTTGGCTACCCATTTTACATTTCATTATACAACTCACAAAAAAAAAAAATGTGTTGTCAACCTTCTTTCCTCTTGCGAACCATTTCCTTCTCTTGTTCCAACCAGCTTATTCCCATTCATCCATTCTGCTGCTGAACTCTCCAACAACCCACGGTATCCACCTTCTACCATCGTCTTACTACGCAAGTTTATTTTTGCTCTTTCCCTACGGACGGCGCCAACTGTTGACAGATGATTTTCATCCCAGGGGTAGTTTCGAGATAACCCTCCAGAGACAACTTTCCCTCAACCTTGAATTTGTTTGGTTATGGGGAGACCAAAGGCAAATTTAGTAAAAGGCAAGAAAAACACACAAGTTGATAAGAGAGTTTTAACGTGGTTCGGTGGAGTAAATCCAGCCTATGTCTACGGGCACAAAATGGTGGGGTTATTTTTATTCCCAGAACTAACTCAGCCGACCTGTTCTAAAAGAAGTCAAAGTGAGGCTGAGCAGTTTATCGATAAGTAGTGTTCATTTTCTTTCTATTACAACTTTGTTATCCCTACATATGAATCTAACTTTCCTTTATATACTCAGGAATTACAACACTATTCCCCCAACTTTATGACGTTTCCCGCGTGGTCTCCGACTGATTGACAGGTTCTCTGCCCCAAAACTGTCTTCGCCGAAAGCAAACTGTCGCCTGACGGCCTGTCACATCACTTTGTTTTCTCCACTGTCACACACAACAATTATGGTGCCAGCGTGTAAAGAGCCTTTTGAATAATGACACATTTTGGAGGGAAAAATCCAACAACTCTGATCTTGCGTCGGTCTTCAAGAGGTCGGTCCTGAGCTCCTCAAACTGTTACCATCCCGACCCGAAATCGGAAATACCCGAAACCATCTGTTTGTTCCAAAAGGTAGGGCAGGACCAAACTAAACTTCTGAACTAAAGTGGTCGGCCTCGGTTCCGATGTTGTCAGTCCCTGAAGTTCGCATCATGTTACATCCTCTGGTTGGCCATGCCCAAGAAATTGGATCCGAGCCCTCCGTCGGGTTAGAGGTCAACATACAAATTCTGAACATGGGCCCTCCGGATGAGGAGAACTTTCCTTCTTTACCCTTACCAAACTGCTCAGAAATCTTAACCGCAAAAATCTCCATCAACAACATTAAATTTCTTGAAGTTCAAAACTAGCTCCTTGATCGTATAATAACAGTCTCGATCGATGCATCTCTTCCATTATTGTTCTCAAATCAGAAGTTTTGCATGCATGCATACCGCAGCTCGCATTATATATATATATATATATATATATATATATATATATATATGAATGGAGATTTATAATATTAATTGAATTTTGACTTTAATGGTTCACTTTATACATACACAATTAATGATTAAGCAATATTAATTATCAATGTATACATACATACGATTATTTTGTCTGATAAAGACTGAAGCACTGAGATAAATATAATATTTTAGATCGAATACACATGCATGTAACACATTCTCATGAGAAACTTCCAAACGAAGTCACAATAATGATCATTGTGAAAAGAGTAGTCAAGTGGAAAACACTAAATTGAAAAAAGATGCACGAGGCATCCAGTGTGATGAGCCAAGTGCCCTCATTTTGCTTTCTTATCATATCTCTACAAAACTTGCGCCATATCCAACTAAAAAAGCACCACGAAATGTCTCCTGCTAATGAAAGTTATTTTTATGTAGCACTTAATTGTTCCCTTCCTTTTAAGATCGCATTTAAACATTATTCAAAAATTAACCAATCATGATAGTAACTACAGTCAATTAGTCAAATAAAATAAAATTAAATAAAATATGTGGCATGTTTTTTATTGAACAACATGTTACATGTACTAACTATTCTAATGGAAATAGATGTGCATTAAAATCTGCAACCCCCACCAAGAACATGATAGGACCAAATGTGTAGCAAATACTTGCTGAAAATTCTCGTGTCCCTAAAAAACACAGCTCACAATGCTATCCTTCTTGATCAAGTTCTCAGTCAAGCCATCACCAATGGCCTCAGCCATGCCCCGCCCACATGGAATTGCATTCTCAGAGGTTACTCCAAAAGCCACGCACCCATCAAAGCCATTCTCATTTACAACCACTTCCTCTTTAACAATAGCTCGAACAATCCAGATAACTATACCTACCCAGCTCTGTTCAAAGCTTGTTCTTGTGCGTTTTCGATACCAAAGGGAAAAGAATTGCATGCCCACGTCCTTAAAATTGGCCTAGATGGTGATATTTATGTGGAAAATGCTCTTATTCATTTCTATGGACGCATGGCTATATTAAAAGATGCACGTGTTCTGTTCGATAAAACGCTTCATAGAGATGTAGGGAGCTGGAATACGATTATGAGTATTTATAATGACGCTTCTGATTCTTGGGAAGTTTTAATTTTGTTTAAAAGATTGATGTTTGAAGGAGTTGCGGCAGATAAGATCACTTTGGTGATTCTTTTCTCAGCTTGTGCACGATTAGAGCAACTGGATTATGGTAAAACCCTCCATGGCTATGCAACAAAAGTTGGCCTTGAATGCATGTTGAATTTGGAGAATGCGTTGTTGTTAATGTATGCAAAGTGTAAATACATGGATGAAGCGTTACAACTGTTTGATGAAATGGGTTCTAGGAGAGGAATAGTGTCGCTTAACATTTTGATCAATGGTTATATTGAAATAGAGTTGGTAGATTTGGCACGCGAAGTATTTGATAAGCTTGTTGATAAAGACATTGTTTTATGGAGTTCGATGATGCATGGATATGTTAAGGCAAAAAAGCCAAAGGAGGCTTTAGAACTTTTCAATAAAATGATTGATGAGGGATTGATACCAGATGAAAAAATAATGGTCAGTGTGCTTTCAGCCTGTGCCAGTTTATCAAACCTAAAATATGGTAGGCTAGTTCATCGGTTCATCTTGCAAAACAACATAACCCAAGATGCTTTTGTGAAAACAGCTCTCGTCGACATGTATTCCAAGTGTGGGAGTCTAGAAGAGGCTTTGGTTACATTTTACAAAACGGATTGCAAGGATGTTGTCACTTGGACAACAATGATTGAGGGGCTAGCAAATTATGGACATGGGAATGAAGCTTTGTGCACTTTTTATCAGATGGAAAGAAAAGGGATAGTGCCAAATGAAGCCACATTTGTTTCTGTATTAGCAGCGTGCAGACATTCTGGGTTGATTACTGAAGGTTGCCAATTGTTCAGGAGGATGGCAGGGGTTTACAAAATTCAACCAACAATTGAGCACTTTGGTTGTCTAGTTGATCTGTTGAGCAGAGCAGGGCTGTTGCATCAGGCAGAGGAATTCGTCAAAATCGTGCCAGATGAGGACAAATTCATAGCATATAAAACTCTATTAAGTGCTTGCATAACATATTCAGAATTTCATCTTGGAGAGAGAGTTGCAAATAATATGATGAAGTTGGGTACCCAGAGCCATGAAGCTCATGTCCTTTTATCCAACTTCTATGCTCTGGAAGGTCAATGGACTGAAGTAGCAGAGACAAGAAGAAATATAAAAGAGCTTGAAACAAGAAAGAAGCCTGGCAGCAGTATTGTAAACCTAAAACTTGAATAGCAAGAAATACAATGTAAGAACAATCAAATTGTTCCAGATTACCTGCAATTATTTGAATACTAAATTTTCAGTTCAGACAATGCAGCTTATGAGATTCTCACTATTTGAGATACAAAGTCATATAGACTGAACGTTGGATTAGCGTATGAAAATTAACTGAAAACTGAAATGAAACTAAAACATGCAAACTGCAATCGATCACTTGAATAACAAAATCAAGTAATAAGGAAGGTATAGTAATTTGTGATTTGTATGTGTAAATTTACAGTTCAGAATACAACACCTCAAGTTGGATCTGCCAACGAAAAGGTTGACGTTCTATCAAACCGATGACTGAACCTTAAAAGTTACAATTTGGAGGCTTAAAGAACACAAGCCAAAACTACATCATCAACAAGGAAAAATAGAACCTTCCCTTGTACAAAGGCGATCCACCATCATAATTTAGCTTTGTTCTTGTTGCAAACATCTACTTTCCAGCCAATTTTAACATCAAACACCAACAAACTGTAAGCACAAGTGCTAAAACCCGGCCTCCAAAAAGTCCAGCAAGAACAATTAAGCAGAGAATTAGATACCCTGAATTCCCCTTCCTCTCTCTTTCAACAGACTCCCCAACAACAGTCACTTTTGCCTCGGCTTGGGATTCATCAAACACCTCCTCTCCTACGCAACTTTCCTCTTTTTTCACTGGAGATTCACCATCTTGTTCTTGTTTATCACCATTTCTTTGTTCTGCTAACTTATCCTCTACCGTACAATAACAACTTTCAGTGCCCGAATTCATCTCCTTCTCCTTGCACTTTTTGTCTCTTTTATACAACTTCTTGGAAACAAATTTCTTTATACTTGCTCTTCGGCTTTGCTTCTTTTTACATACATAAACATCAACTTTATCCTCATTCTTAATCTCATATTCATCAAAAATTATCTCCTTTCTCCCCAAATCCAAACACCTCTCTCTCCTATAACCACTTTCAACTTCCCAATTCTCTCTCTCACTTTTAATCTCTTCAACCGACGCTACCACAACACATTTCGAATCAACAACCTCAATTTCTTCAACAGAAGATTCACACACATTCCCATCTCTAAATCCCCATGTTGAATCTTTTTCAAATCTCTTAATCTCTTCCTCATCCTTGTTACACTTATAAAAACACAAAACCTTGACTGTCCCAACAAAACAATCAAACACAGTCCTTGCCTTAGACATAGTCCCAACAAACTCGAGAAAGAGAAGCAAAAAGGCCGACTTTGTGATACCAATCGTCAGTTTTTTCGAGCACAAAGCTAATACCACAACCAAAAACACCCTCAAAACAGCCATTAAAACACGCCTCTTCTTCGATCCATCATCATCACCGACACCAACACCACGATCATCACTAACACGTTCTTCAACAACCACCAATTCCTTAACTGGGGTGCTCTTAAATACATTCTTTTGCATATTTTCTTCACCCCCAGATGATGAATTCACCTTCTGCATACTATAACACGGCGGCGGCGGCGTTACATTCATGGGCCTGGAAATTTCCATATGCGGTTCCGACTGCCATCTCTTCTTCGACTGTTTCTTCAACCGATCTCGATTCTTCACAAATAGATCGACGAGAGAAGTGGGAAACCCTGTCTCCACGACAAGCGATCCGCCGCGTTTTGGCGGCGACTGAAGATCCGCCATCAAACGCGATATCCTCGAACTATTTGTCTTTTTCCATGGCAACGGCATGTTTTAAAATCTTATTAATCCAACAACAACAAAAAACTTCCTTTCTTTTGTTTTTTTTACAGATATAGTAAATCGAATTAAAAAGATTTTGTTGTTGGTGAGGGATTTGTTGAAAATGGTTGTATCATTACATGTTTGTTTCGTTTGTTTGCTTTATAGAACCCTAACAACTTAGAGAGAGAAAGTAGCGACAGATAGAGAGAGAGAGAGATGGTGGAAAATAATTATTATTATTGTTGAAGAACAAATAACGCGTGGGGAAGCATTTTATAAATTTTGTTTTGCTGTTTTTTCTGTTTGTGTTGAGAGTTTATTTTGGAGGGAAGGGCAAATATTTTATATATAAGAAAAAAAAAAAAAAGGACTTTAATTATCGGCAAGGATTATGCTGTAATAGTCATTGATTTTAAGATAAGATATTAAGATGTCCTTGAAAAACTCTCTGTAATTTTAAATTTGGATTTGATAAAATATAATAAAATTATTAATCCAAAGTTTAAGAAATTAAATTTGTTTACAATTTTAAAAATATTAATAAATAAAACTTAAATTGGAGGAAAGTTTCCAAATTCCGACCTATTTGCTCACCCAATTTTGCTTCCCTTTATTTAAAATTAATTTCACGGATTTATTTTTTTGGATAGTTTTATTTTCACTAAATTGCTTTTAAAAAAATGAATTGCACAATAAAAGGTTGATGTGTACTAATCTAAACTTCATATACCTTAAATCATTTTAAGGTGCTAAGCAAGCACGTTGACACCTAATCACATGTAATTGGTTCAACGAAAACTTAATGATTATGTGATAAAAGCATTCACCAATTGTGATTAAATTATAAAAATAATAAATAAATTACTTAGAAATGCCATGTGTTCGTTAAGTGTGGTACCGGCCGGCGACTACCATCCCCGGTGGCGGAGTGTCACTGCCCCAGTTTCAAGCTAGAAATATTCACATCAAATTTATGTAATTTTGTACATTTTCACAAGCATCAAAAAGGTGTCACATATATTTTTGCACATTTTGGGGGCAAAGCCACGTTTACCCCTACCTGATAACACGTTCTGTCACTTTGTAAATAATCTCATGTTTCGTGACATCAGATCAAACTCGCTCAGGGTCATAAGTAACTCTTATAGCCACATGTACTGTAGAGATTTCGTCTGTGATATCCCATTCTAAAAATAATCTGGAGATTTAGAAACATGTTCATTTGTCGCTAGCCGCTACCTAGTTTTGCAACATTGTGAATGAACTTATGTTTCAGGACTCCAAGTCAAGTTTGGCCGGGGTCAAGAGTGAAGGTCAGGGTCACATGTACTGGGGAATTTTCAATCGTAAAGCCTGATTCTAAAATGCGCTGGGAGGTCTGTGAAGTATGCTCACTTTTGGCCTAAATCGTGTTATTTGTCGCAAAGCAAGAGTATTGTAAAAAACCAACAAGATGAGTTCATTGAAGGACGAAATTTAATCTCATGGCTGCTTATATTATGACTTATTGACTCGATGAAAAAGTTCGCAGAAACTTTTTGTACTTTAGATTTTAGAGGGGACATGACTACTCAAGCTGTAGATGTGTATACTGGTGAAATATGTATAATGTCTTTAAAAGCTTTTTAGGGGGAAACCTAAGTGAGCCTTAGGGTGGCCAATGAGGCTTCAGTGATATAGGGGTATTAGCCGTGAATCCTCTCGTCTTTAGATGTTGCTGGTATAATGATGTAATGTAATGATCACGATCTTAATGAAACATCATATTTTTATATCCGGTTATACTATATATTTTCCGAATTCTGAGTCAGAGCAGGCCCTTCTTCGTATGCTATGATGATGCTTATTAACTTCAATAACTTATCGTTATATGAGTATGTTGATATTTAAAACATAGAATTTGAATCCAAGTACTATAGAAAAGTTGACTTATAAAATGCGAACCTTCGATAAATACACGAGTCCAATTTTTCGATATAGGAAAAATCAGCCCATGGCACGCAGTGTCACACGACTAAATTTCGACCCCAAGTTTCTTTAGCCGAGTGCGGCACTAAGTTAGCCCAACTTAATCAACCTTCATGCACGAGCACACACATAAGTCACAAAGCAGTCACCCACAATGTTCACACATCCTCACAGTACGCCCACAAACAATCAACACATCAAGTAAATACAAGACACAAGCGTTACAGGACAATGTCCAACCTTTTTATTACTCACCAAAGTAATTACAAGGATTCGTGCTAAACATACAAAAGGCCCAATGAACATACACTCTTGTACTCTCATGTACTATGCTCTGTCTCTCTTGTGCATGTTTTTCACAATACAATATATACCGGCAGTTACACCCCAACTGACATAAGGTGTGCTGGCCCAATAGGCACCAGCCAAATATACACATAGCAGTTACATCTCAACTGCTTTAGGAGTTCCCCCACACACACACATCAATTACTAGCAGTTCTTCATGTCCGTTGCATGTGCACGCAACTGCCTCGCCCAAGACACCATCAACTCCCTACGGACAGCACCAACCGCCCATATCTCAGCAACATTCCTTTAGGACAGCACCAACTGCCCGCACACATATAGCCCACCCAAACCATGTACTCCTCGCGAGTGCTCGGCTGCCACCAAGCCACTCGTCCCCATCTCTTCGGACAACTAGTCTAGGGGGCTGACACGCAGCATGATTTACCAATTTCACTGTGTTAGCGTGCCGCCGAGGTGGGGCCCTACCCGTTTCTTTTAGGGGGCCTTTATAAATTATTAAAAAAATAAAGGTGTTGATGGTGTTTTTAGGCACTATAGTATTTAAAACAGCATGGCAGAGACAAAAATGGTAACTTTCTTCCTGATCGAAATCATTAATGCCGACCCGATCACATGAGTATCATAAACAGTAAGAGACCGAGCACTTTCATCAGTAACCGACCACTTTGGGTCAGCGACCGGGCATTAATCAGATCGGCAGAAGCATTCTTAGCTCGAAGGATCATCATGACCGACCACATGAAGACCGAGCATGTGGCAAAACATGTTTCAGAGAAGAGTCACCTTATTCCTACAGAATAAGATATTTAATTATCCTACTTCCATGGGGTAAAATTAATAAGTCAATATCCTAATAGGATAAAGAGAGTAAAGATAGTTTTGATTATGAATCCTTATGGGAAAAGGGAATTGTTTCAACTAGGAAACCTTGTAGGAAAGGAAAATCATCTTAGACTGGGAATTCTTGTACAAGTAGGAATCTGATTTCTTCACCATTATAAATAGGAGGGTAGAGTATGCATAAGGAGGGGGAGCATCCAAAACATCAGAATCAAGATCATCAAGATCATTGTAATCACGCTTGTAAACCCAAGAGATATCGGAGAAGCATATCTCAGCAATAAAAGTGTCATCCAGTTTGTGTCCGTGGACGTAGGTCGGATCCAAATCCACCGAACCACGTTAAATCTCCTTGTCGATTGGCGTATTATCTGTCTTCTGCTAAGTTTACTTTTGGTTTCCCCCATAACCAAACAAATTCACTATTGAGGGAGGATTACCTCGGGAGTAATATTCCCATATTGCCCTGAGTCCAAAATCCACCGTCAACAGTTGGCGCCGTCTGTGGGGAATCCTACAAAAAGCAACTCGCGTAAAGACAGATGGCGGAAGGCGGAAACCAACAATCATCAGGAAGCTCGGCTGCGAACTGGATGGAAAAGATCGAGGAAAACCTTAGGAAAGACAGGGAGGAAAACCAAACTCTACTAAAAACCATAGTAGACCGGTTGGAAAGGATAGAAGGAGCACACGACGGAAAATTCGAGGCCGGGACTAGCCTTCGAAGGAACGAGATAACAGAAGGAAAGAGAATTGTCGATACAAGCGAAGACGACAGACCCCGGAGGAGAGAACCCTACAGGGTGAGATCTGTGGTAGTACAGAGAGATTCCCAAACCGAGGACACATGGGAGGAGGAAGATGACAAATCATCACCGGACTCCTCCTACGATAGCCCTCACAGTACCCGGAGAAGAGGGAAGGAACATACCGAAAAGGTGCGAGAAGACATCGACCCTGAAAAGCGCCACTCCCGAGATAGCGGAAAGAAAAGAAACCACAGGGGGCGGCATGGAACCAAAGACAGCAACATGAAATCTTGGTTGCGGGAGGAGCTGGTCAAATGGGGAGTATACCCCAATGCAAACAAAGGGAATGTCCAGGACGTCAAAGATGAGTCCCCACTCACGGAAGAAATAAGATCAGAGAAATTCCCAAAAAGATTCAGCATGCCAACCATGACACCATACAAAGGCCACTCCGATCCAAAATCCCACATCGAGAGCTTTGTCCTATTGATGGAAGTCCAGGGAGTAACGGGCGACGCCATCTGCAAAGTATTTCCCTTAACTCTGGGAGGGCCTGCCATCCTATGGTACAAAAGTCTGGCCCCGGGGAGCGTCCGGAACTTCTCACAACTTAAAAAGTCGTTTATCCGACATTTCAAATGAGCTTGCACCCCTAAAAAGACAATAGGAGAGCTGAGGCTCATGAAACAAGGAGACGACGAAACCCTGAAGAACTTCATTGAGAGGTACCACAACACTGTACTCGAGGTCCGAGGATACGAGTCCCAAGAAGCCCTATAAAGTTTAAAGGGAGCCCTGAGGATCGGAAAACTGTGGACCCACCTGAGGATCCACGAGACACCAGACTACGCTACCACTCTTGAGATAGCCCGGAAGTTCGTCCTGCTAGAAAGCGAGGAAAAAGTCTCCCGGAGGGGGAGCATCCAAAACATCAGAATCAAGATCATCAAGATCATTGTAATCACGCTTGTAAACCCAAGAGATATCGGAGAAGCATATCTCAGCAATAAAAGTGTCATCCAGTTTGTGTCCGTGGACGTATGTCGGATCCAAATCCACCGAACCACGTTAAATCTCCTTATCGATTGGCGTATTATCTGTCTTCTGCTAAGTTTGCTTTTGGTTTCCCCCATAACCAAACAAATTCACTATTGAGGGAGGATTACCTCGGGAGTAATATTCCCATATTGCCCTGAGTCCAAAATCCACCGTCAACAGGATAGATGTTGATGGTGTTTTTAGGCACTATAGTATTTAAAACAGCACGGCAGGGACAAAAGGGTAACTTTCTTCCTGATCGAAATCATTAATGCCGACCCGATCACATGAGTATCATAAACAGTAAGAGACCGAGCACTTTCATCAGTAACCGACCACTTTGGGTCAGCGACCGGGCATTAATCAGATCGACAGAAGCATTCTTAGCTCGAATGATCATCATGACCGACCACATGAAGACGAGCATGTGGCAAAACATGTTTCAGAGAAGAGTCACCTTATTCCTACAGAATAAGATATTTAATTATCCTACTTCCATGGGGTAAAATTAATAAGTCAATATCCTAATAGGATAAAGAGAGTAAAGATAGTTTTGATTAGGAATCCTTATGGGAAAAGGGAATTGTTTCAACTAGGAAACCTTGTAGGAAAGGAAAATCATCTTAGACTGGGAATTCTTGTACAAGTAGGAATCTGATTTCTTCACCATTATAAATAGGAGGGTAGAATATGCATAAGGAGGGGGAGCATCCAAAACATCAGAATCAAGATCATCAAGATCATTGTAATCACGCTTGTAAACCCAAGAGATATCGGAGAAGCATATCTCAGCAATAAAAGTGTCATCCAGTTTGTGTCCGTGGACGTAGGTCGGATCCAAATCCACCGAACCACGTTAAATCTCCTTGTCGATTGGCGTATTATCTGTCTTCTGCTAAGTTTGCTTTTGGTTTCCCCCATAACCAAACAAATTCACTATTGAGGGAGGATTACCTCGAGAGTAATATTCCCATATGCCCTGAGTCCAAAATTCACCGTCAACAAAATGTAAAAAGACAAAGAGAAAGAGTGTGTGTAAATCGGAAATTAAAAGGAACCATCAAAACGAGACGCAGGTGTCACGTGGTGTTGTGATGATGATTCGAATTTTTTTGATCGAAATATTGGTCTTTTTCACTCGCATTGGCTACATTTATTATTCCTCGTACAGTCAAAATAACTTAACAACCGTTTTGTGATTGAGAAAATTCTCCCTGAATTAGCGCCCCAATATACAAAATCAATATGATTTTATTTTAATTTTAATTCATTCGAGCATTAATTTGGACAAAATTTTCTGACAAAATAATTTTTTTTTCCTGTGTGTTTATCATTAAGAGCGTGGTATTAATAGGATTAATTTGTTTTTTTTGGAATAAATTCCGTTATTTTATTGTGCGCTGTAATCAAATCTCAAATAGGATGAAACCTATACTTCCCTTTGGTCTTTATGTACTAACAGATAACCCGTGCTATGTGCAATTCATTTATTAAAAATAAATACGTTATATATTATATGTAAAAATAAAATTAATTAATATCATATTTTTTTTTATTATAGTTGTCCAGGCAATATAATTTCTTTAACATTAATTCAAATTAACAAATATGATTTTTAACTTATTTCATTTTATAACTTTTTATTAATGGAGAATAAATCTTTTAGTGCAAGTATAGATTTAGATAGCTTATTAACACTTTTATAATAAACTTAATAATATAACTTATGACTCTTGAACTTCTACTAATAAATAAGCGAGAGGTAATGAAAAATATGAAAAATTAAACATTAATAATTCATTTGAAAAAAATACAAATTTAAGTAACAAATTTTCAATAATTAATAATATAAGAAAACGAAAAATTTATAAGAGTTGGAAAAATGAAAGATTTGAGATCGGAGAATATGAAAAGTTGAAATATTAATAAATCGTTTGAAAAGATATGTATTTAATTAAAATATTTTCAATAATTAATAATTTTGGAAAACAAAAAGTTTGAAGGATTTGAAAAATAAAATATTAATTATGAAAGAATGTGAAAAATTATACACTAATAATTATTTTAAATATTAATATTTCATACGTTTATGTGGATAACCTCAAAGTGAAAAACACCTAATCATGTACAGTGTAAAAATAATATACAGATATAGATTGTTAATGAAAAATAAAACAAGTCACAAACCAAGGCCAGGTATCTTATATTGGGCCAATGCGGACTTAAGTCCAACACTTGTGGAATTACGTCGGTGAATTGAGAAACCAGATTGGATTTATTTAGAATCAACTTGCAAAAATATTCTCTCACTATCATTAGGCCCAATCTTTCCCGTTTGATCAAAGGAAACAAACCCCCGAGTATTGAAAACAGAGGCCCAAGCAATTCAATTCGCCATGTGTTCTCGAAGAAATAACATATTATGATCATAATAAAATTCATAATAGGTGTGTTTTATTTTGTCGATAAACCTCCTCAAAATACATAAAAACATTTATTTTCCCTTGTTTTGCATGGTTTTGTTTGCAACTTCGAAGAAATCATATTTCTCTAAAATCTTCAAATAAATAAATAAATAAAAATTGTACAAGATGAAGAAAAAATAGGAAAAAAATGCTTGGGAAAGACCGTTTAACGCTTGAAATTAACCTTTTTTTTTTGTGGGTTTTAGTCTTGCTGAATGATGCACAGGTTTATGATATTCAGAAAAGACCAAGTCACTACATAAAAAATAAAAAATTAAATAAAATTACGCACATCATCCTAAAATATATTGAAAAATAATGAAGGAAGGAAACCTTGGCAATATTAATTTGTACGTTGCCTGACCAGATCAACAACGATGATTTATACATGGCGCCGGCACCTCTCTTAAATTATTTCTGATGCTCCCTCACTCTCTATAAAAGGAAACCATGGCATCTATGCAGTTTATTTATTAACACATTAAAAACCACATTGTACCGTACAATTAATATTGCTAGAGTAGTTTCAAAATGACACCAAAAATTCTCCTATTAGCATTTGCATTTGCATGTTCTATTGCATTTGCATTCGATCCTAGCCCTCTTCAAGATTTTTGCGTGGCAGACCTCGAAAGTCCAGGTACTTGAATCATTATTAAACTTGAAAGTTGAAACTATACAAATTATTATTATTATTTTTATTGATTGATTGTGTTGTTGTTAATTTTATACGACAGTGCTAGTAAATGGGCATGCTTGCAAGGATTCGAAGTTGGTGAAAGCTGAGGATTTTTACTTCAGCGGGCTTCAGCATGAAGGAAACACATCAAATGCTTTCGGTTCAATAGCAACTCGTATAACAGCAACTCAAGTTCCAGCATTTAACACACTTGGGATATCAATAGCTCGTGCAGATTTTGCTCCAGGAGGTGTCAATCCACCCCATTATCACCCTAGAGCCACCGAGATTTTAACTGTCCTGGAAGGAATCCTGGAAGCAGGATTTGTTACTTCCAATCCTGAAAACCGACTTATCAAAAAAGTGCTTCATCCGGGGGATCTTTTCGTGAATCCCAAAGGCATGATTCACTTTCAGAAGAACATTGGACCCGGAAAAGCTGTTGCCATTGCTTCTCTTAGCAGCCAAAATCCTGGAGTTGTTACAATTCCCACTGCTGTCTTTGGTTCGGACCCAAAAATCTCTAGTGATATTCTCGCCAAGGCTTTCCAAGTCAATGACATTATGATACAACAAATTCAGAATAATTTCTAGACAAGTATATGCGTGGCACATAATAAATAATTATTGTGGGATGTAGTATTTGCAAGTCTTTTTCGTTATTGGATGAAGTAATATATCTGTTTAACTGGTTCTTAATATCTTCTATGATAGTGGTTTATTTTATTTTATTTTTTATTTCCAATTATTCAATAATGGTATATCTCTAATGGAAATGGGTCATTATGTGAGTTGTGTTTATTATCCATCATTCACTAATTTGTTAATATTGCAACATATATCATTAAGTAACAGTTCAAAAGTTATGTGAAAAGTTTCTTCACCATCCAACTAGTTCCAGATTCCCAAGCAATCCACTATGACTATTATTATTATTATTATAATTTTATATTATGCTAGCTTCTTTCATTCAAAAAAAAAACAAAAACAAAAACAAAAGCAAAAACAAATTTATTAGGAATATTTAACTGCGAATTATTGGTTGACACGAAGATATAATCATAATTAACTGTTAAAGAATAAGCCTTTAATTCTCTTTTTCTAGAGAAATTACTTGCTCGGGAGTCCCAGAGACCAATTCCTACAAAAAGAAGTGACCCAGCAAGCTATATTAACTATTAATATTGTAATCTGGAGTGGAGGATAACAACATTCTAACTGGACTCGGTTTGTTAACATTTGGAATTGTTAGGCGACTTATCACAACATATTAATAAAACATTATCGCCAGGCAATATTAAAAGTGTAGAATGAAGTACACACACGAATACAAGAGGGAAAAACACTAAGTCAAGACCCAAATTTATTAAGAGATTAAGGTTTGTAAATTAAATTGAGATTAGCAATTAATATTAATGTTAAAATAATAGATCATTTGAAGATGAATTTTTCAACTCACACTGGACGGCAAGGATCAGTGTCCTTTTTTTATACTGTTATTGTTAAAATGCAGTTTTATTATTATAACCCAGAATCCTGAAACCGTCACACGGCTAGTGCAGTTTTTGGTATTAGGCCTGAAATATCTAGCAGTCTTTCCAATTTGACATGAATTTGATTCATCAATTCAAGCTAAGTTTTAGTGATTAATTATATGAATTTTACTGTTTGTACACCCTGACCCAGCTGCACTTTATGTTTCTCTTCCTTGAAATGAAATACACCGTAAAACTTTTTTTCCCCAAAAAAACACGAACTCCAATACTAAATAAAAGACGGTAAATTAGAGTCTCTGTTTTTTTTTTTTAAACCATAGGCTCTTGGTTCACAAGTCACATGAATAAAACAGGATCATTGAAGTGTAAGATCACATAGTAATATTATCTAAGATTATTGATCTTCGTAATAATACATTAGTGTCGTCATATCCTCTGATTTGAGATCATATGAAGATTTGTGCGATAGTACTCTTGGTTCACTAGTATTTCCTCATTCGACTATTTACGTCCTCTGAATAAATACTAGATGGCCTTGAGCAATTGATGTACGAAGTCACGTATGCTTCAAGATGGGATCCGATAACTTTGATAATAAAAGTTAGAGATGTTTCGAGGAAACTTAAAGTTGTGGATATAAGTCTTTGGCCAAAGCAGTCGATATCTTAGAGATATCAAATCCACAAGATAAAGTTTAAAGATATGTCGAGTATAAGGATTTGACCTTGCCATGATCCCAGACTCGATAAGAAACATAAATATCGAAAGGAATGAGATGATATGCTCGAAGTGTATTCTAACAGATTTATATGTTTTCCCACTTCATTCATCGACTAGGGGTCATGGCTTGCTGTTAGGCGATTACCCATGGTCTGTGGAACCATGGTCCGTGTAATAACATAAAGATGAAATATTATAGAGTTAATATTATTCCATTGCTACTCGATAATGAACCTAGGATGGTTGCAGAGTATAGTTCTCGTTTATGTTACAAATTCGAGTATGTTTATTAAAAAGTTAATAAATGATTATTTTGGCGTTTCCTAATTGGATTAGGATATTCGAAATATATATATATACTAGTTTTTGCCCGTGCCTACGACACGGTGTTACAGTATTTGGCTAGTGCCTACGGCACGGTGTTACAGAATTAAATGATTTTATTTTTTAATTAAATGATATCCGTGCCTACGGCACGATGCACGGTGTTACAGTATTTGGCCGGTGCCTACGGCACGGTGTTACAGAATTAAATGATTTTATTTTTTAATTAAATGATGCCCGTGCCTACGGCACGGCACGGTGTTACAGAATTAAATGATTTTATTTTTTAATTAAATGATGTCCGTGCCTACAGCACGGTGTTACAGTATTTGGCCCGTGCCTACGGCACGGTGTTACAGAATTAAATGATTTTATTTTAACTTTCTATTTTTTAATTTGAAAATTTTGACCATTTCCATCAATCAATTCACTCTCTTTCCTCCAATTACCAATGAAATGATCTGAGCCGTTAATTAAGCCACATAAAGAGAGCCGTTGGATGCACTCTCTTTCCTACAACACCATTCTCCTTTATTTTATTTATATATATATATATATATTATATATATATATATATATATATATATATTATATATATATATTATATATATATATATATATATTATATATATATCTGTGTGTGTGTGTGTGTTGTTGTTGACGTTGATACCGGGCAGAGAGGTTTTAAAAATAACATAAAACAAGAAAATTGTTTTGTTATTGTATATAAGCTTGTGCATGTTGATATATATTAAACATATAGCGTGAAGGTATAATGTATATATATGTGAAAACAATTTGTTGTTTGCGTCAATATATATACATACATCGTGTCTTGTAATTTGATCTCTCTATTGGAATAATTCCAATTCGTTCCTGAAGACTTCAACCTCCTAAAAAAGAAAAAAAGTTTTTCCTGTTCTCAAAAGTGGGAACGATTTGTTCGTAGAGGAATGGTAGCGTGTCAATTAGAGGTGCAACGCTTGATGCACTACTACAATGCACTACTACAAGGGAAAAATCGAGGAGGATATTCAAAAGGCTCAAGAAAGATAATATGCACATCAATGTATGTTTTATTATTAGTAAATTATTATTTATATTAAAATTAGTATAGATTAATTTAATACTATATTGTTTATATCAACAACGACCTAATCTTCAAAGTGGTTTTGGAAGAAAATTTTAATTCCAATCACACGGATGCTTCCGCGCCAATCCCAAAACCTTACAGTGGTATCAATAGCTTTGACTAAGTTTTGATGAAAATAAATTAAAGCATGTAGCTGTTCGGTAAGACTATTATTTTGTGTTGATAAAATCATTTTTTTAGGTTGAATATTTTTGTAAAGACACTAGACATATGGACCAACAACTCCATAAAATTTCAACTCAATCGAAATTCGGAAAAGATGTCTGCTACGCGAAACAATCTGTTGGACAGTATCTGAAAATTCAGGTTGGCGGATTTTGCATGACCAATTTGTAAAATTCTGAAAGTTTTAGCGATTTATTGCAAATACCCAATGTGAATGCTGATTTTCATCGGAGTTCCACAATCGAGAATTTGTTGTATGGGGCACTAGCGATCCTGCAAAAAAAGGGAAAATAAGCGTGGAGGTTACTACCCACCGGTGTGGTGGGTGCAGTATGCACTCCGACGCCCAAGTCAGTGATGAGGATGAGTAGAAAATAAGGAATAGCAAGGTTTGATGTTACCTTAATCTCTGTTTAATTTCCGTGAGGGTGGTGAGTTGGTGTTTCGAGGGCGAAATGCTATGGAAAGCTCAAATGATAATGCTTAAGTTCCATAAGTAAAAACATACACTATGGATTACCTTTTCCTTTTATAACCCCTTTGAGAGGTGTGCTCATTTATTCTCTTGTCTGTTTGGATGCTGAAAAACGGCTAGTTAGTAAGGGGGTTATGAATTCAGGTGTTTTTTTAGATTGATAACTGATAAGTTATGAGGCCATTTCGAGTAGACATTTTCTTGGTTATGGCCTTGTGATTAGCCTCAAATGGGCCTCCTTTGAGAGCTTTGGGCTATTTGGACTGATGGGTAATTGGTGTCAAACCTTTGGATTTTAAATGAAGTTAGTCCGGAAGTAAAACGACGTTTTTACCATTGGGCCCAAATTTGGCCCGTACACCCAAAACGATCAGAGGTGAAATTGTAATTTCTGAAATTACAAATATTTTACAAAATTTCCAAAATTAAAATTTGAGTAAGATTATAATTCTTTTTCCATTAAAATTGGTTTTGGAAAGAATTCTAATCGAAATTGAGTTGTTGCTAGTTTTGAACTAAATAACTTCTTAAGAAGTTAAACCCATATTTTTAATTGGATTAACTAATATAAATTTGATTATATTTCTTAATTATTTAATATGATTAAAACATTAATTGATAATCTAAGTGTAATCTTTTGAAAATTTCAAGATTAGTAATAGGATTATTCAAGCCAAGAAAACCTAAGACCTTCTCGAACAAAGAGGTACTAAAGAGAACTTTGTCATCAAGGCGATAAGAGCCTACGAAAGTAGGGATTTAAGTGGTCACGCCGGATCCCTTCATCTTCTGGGAGTTTTTCTCTAGTTACCAAATTGTGAAGGATAGTCTTAAACCAAATATAACAGTCTTATTAAAGTGTTAATAAAAGATTAGGATCCCCATTGTCTAGAGCCAAACATACAAGTTATGTGCTAAATGTGCTTGTGCACGATGAAAGTATAAGATACAAAAACATCAAGACGCACTAAAAGAAAATACCTAAATCATATGAGATATAAATAATTAAATAATCCCCAAGATTGAATATTAATCATTAACCTTTTAACACAATCAAATAGCCCACTAAATATATTTTAATAATCCTAAAACCCATTAAGTGAGAGACCCTTATATGTTTGAGTATTATTTGACTTGCTCGTATATATAGCCTAATGATTGAAAACCCAAAACCCATTAGGTGATGGACAATCACATGTGTTACGTGACGAAAGGTGTTGGGCCTAGCTTAACTAGTGAAGATGTCAAAACCCCATTAGGTGAGATGTTGTTCGCTAGAGGTGGAAAGGTCGAGCCTTGTATAGAGATACAAACAAAAGGAGTTTTGACTCATTGGAAATGAAGTGCCAAAACCCATTAGGTGAGGCATGACATTAATAATGAGAACTCAATGTCCCACTAGAAATATATCCAACAATATTTCCGTTTTCCGCAAATGGGAGTGTGCAATTCGAGTAAAATTAGTGGGAGCAACATTATTTAAAAGAACTTCAATTTTGTTTAAATACTTATTACAAATTTATTAACACACTTGTGTTTTCAACAGAGTACGTGATACAAAATGAATCCACTAACATCAATATTTGACAAAGATAAACTCACTGGCCCCAATTTCCTAGACTGGCATCGTAAGCTCAAGATTGTCTTCGATTACGAATGTCTTTATTATGTTCTCGATATGAAAGATCCTGATCCTATTGATGATGATACCCCTTATGAAAAGGTCGCTGCTTTCTATAACTGGAAAGACGATGAACTTAAGATAAGAAGCTACATCAAAACCTTTTTGAGCTCAACTCTACAAGAGCAATATGAGAGGGTGAACTGTAACACCTACAAGTGTTGTATGGTAAAAATAGTGAAACTGCTAGATACGATGTAACTAGCAAGCTATTCAGAATAAAGATGAAGGATGAGACTCTAGTATCTGATCATGTGCTCCAAATGATTAATTTGATTGATCAAATCGATACATTAACGTTCAAGGTTAAGGTGGATTTGATCATACAATCCTTGACTCCTGCCTTCAAGGGCTTCATTTCCAACTTCAATATGAACAAGTTGATTAGATCAACTAGGTCACTTAGAGAGCTTCATGGCTTATTAAAGACTTATGAAAAAATTGAAAACATCTTAAAGGTTGAGGAAAATGATAAAGGGGTTGTTCTTGCTGTCTGTGGTCCTCACAAGGGCAAGAAAAAGAGAAAGAACAAGAAACAAGCCTCCAGGAAATCTAAGCCCATTGAAGGCATATCGAAGAAAAATAAGGAAAACAAAGCCCAAACTGAATGCTTCTATTGCAAGAAGAAGGGTCACTGGAAGAGGAATTGTCCTCAGTACCTTGCGAGTTTGAAGAAGCAAACAGAAGGTACATCATCGTTCTTTGTTATTGAAATGGATATTGGAATAAGTTTCATATCTCATTCATGGGTATTAGACTCTGCTACGACCTCACATATTTATATGTCTCCGCAGATTCTAAAGAGTAAGAAGTTACTTAAGGAAGGAGAATTGGTCCTGAAAGTTAGGAATGGAGAGCTCGTCTCCGCAACCACTGTAGGGACGTGTCAACTTCCTATGCCATCAAAACATTTACTTTTATTAGATAAAATTTTACATTTTCCTAGTGCAATAAGGAACATTATTTCCATTCCAGTATTGACAAAATGTAATTATGAATTTCATTTTATCAATGAGAAATGCATTATTTATTGTTTTGTTGGTGTTGCACTAAAAGTAAATGGATTGTATGTCTTGCAAATGAATGCGAACCATAACAAATAATTAAATACAATAAAAGCAAAAAGACCAAGATATAATCCTAATTCAAGATTCATTTGGCACTTAAGATTAGGTCATATTGGAGAGAAAAAGAATTTCACAATTGGAGAAGGAATGTGTACTTCCTTCATTAGGTTTAGAACCTGATCCAACTTGCGAATCGTGTCTCAAAGGAAAAATGACCAAATCACCTTTTGTAGGACAAAACGAAAGAGCCAAAGAAACCTTGGAACTCATACATACTGATGTATGCGGCCCGCTTAGTATAGTGGCCAAAGGTGGTTTTCAATACTTCGTTACTTTCACTGATGATTGTTCAAGATTTGGATATTTGTACCTAATGAAACATAAGTCAGAAACTTTTGAAAAGTTCAAAGAGTATAAGAATGAAGTAGAAGACCAATTGCGAAAAAGTTTTAACTCTATTATCTGATAATGGGGGAGAATACTTAAGTACCGAATTTCAAGATTATCTCAAGGAACATGTAATAGTGTCACAAGTAACACTTTCTTACACACCTCAGCATAACGATGTCTCTGAAACGAGAAATCGTACCCTATTGGATATGGTACGTTCCATGATGAGTTTTGTTGATATACCAACGTCCTTTTGGGGAAATGCTCTCCAAACTGTCTTGCATGTTCTAAATAAAATTTCGACCAAATCTGCTCCCAAAACACCATATGAGATATGGTATGGGAAACGTCCTAATTTAAGATATTTGAAGATTTAAGGTAGTCCAGCTTATGTAAGGAAAGTCTTTACAGAAAAGCTAGACTCAAGATATGAAAAAGCTCAATTCATAGGATATCCCAAGGATTCGATGAGATATTACTTTTATATTCCCTCTGATCACAAGATAGTGGTTAGTAGGAATGTTACCTTCCTTGAGGACCGTTTGGTTCAAGAGGGAAGTACTGGGAAAGAAGTGGACTTAGATGAGGAAGTCTCTCGAGAAGAGAATTCTGAAAAATGAATTGACTCAATTCAGAAGGAACCAGAACAAGTAGAACAAGAAGCAGCTCAAGAAACACAACCACTTCGTAGATCACTTAGGGAATCTCGCATGCCACCGAGATATACCCTAGTCAATTAATTTTTTTTTTGAATCTCTTATGATTGGTGAAACAGTTCATGTTGATGACCCAAGAAACTACGAAGAAGCAATGTTGACATTGACTCTTCTATATGGCTTGAATCTATGAATTCCGAAACGGAATCCATGTATTCCAATCAAGTGTGGATATTTATTGATCCTCCTGAAAGAATTAGTCTCATTGGGTGTAAATGGGTCTTCAAGAGAAATATTGGAAATGATGGAAAAGTAGAGACTTATAAAGCTAGACTAGTAGTAAAAGGATATTCTCAGAAACATATAGTTGATTATGAGGAGACATTTTCGCCAGTAGCTATGCTAAAATCCATTAGAATTCTCTTAGCTATAACAGCTTACTTTGACCATGAGATTTGGCAAATGGATGTAAAAACAGTTTTTCTAAATGGATTTCTTGAGGAATAAATTTATATGAAACAAACAGCCAGAAGGTTTTACATCTAATTGTGATAATCATAAAGTATGTAAGTTGCAAAGATCTAAATATGGTCTAAAGCAAGCATCTAGGAGTTGGAATCTACGATTTGATGATGCGATCAAAACGTTTGGTTTCATCAAAAATGTGGATGAGCCCTGTGCTTACAAAAAGGTCAGTGGGAGCGCCATAACGTTCTTAATATTATATGTAGATGACATATTATTATTGGGAAATGATGTCGCTATAATGACTTCACTCAAAATATGGTTATCCAAAACATTCTCAATGAAATTCTTGGGAGAAGCAACCTACATTCTTGGCATACGAATCTATAGAGATAGATCAAGAAGAATGATTATTTTTTTCCCAATGTCTGTACATAAAAAAAAGTGCTCAAAAGATTCATATGTTGGACTCTAAGAGAGGTTTGTTGCCTTGAAGACATGAAATTCATCTATCTAGATCGATGAGTCCCAAGACACCTCAAGAAAGAGCACGTATGAGTCAAATACCATATGCATATGCCATAGGTAGTCTCAAGTATGTCGTACTATGAACAAGACCGGATTTCGTATTTACTGTTAGTGTAACAAGCAAATTCCAATCTAATCCAAGAGAAAGTCATTGAATAACAATCAAGGCAATCCTCAAGTACTTAAGAAGAACTAAGGATATGATATTGACTTATGGATCACCAAAAATGAAAGTGGAAGGGTTTGCGGACTCAGACTTTCAGAGCTGGGTGTGGTTCCAACCATTGAAGGAACGTTCCCTTTGAACTGCGACAACAATGGGGTTATAGCACATGCCAAGAAATCAATGCCGCACCAGAAATCTAAACACATTCAAAGAAAGTATCACATTCTAAGAGAATATGTTGTATGCCCTAAAAGAGAGTTGCTACCTTGCGTTCTAAGTTTAACCCATAAATCCGATCGGACTCAATTAGCAAAAGCATTTGATGTAATTCTGTGCTGAGCTTCTCTTACATAATGGAATCTCTATCAATTCTCTTTTGATTTATTTAACAAATCATCAACTACTTTTATATATATTATTATATTATTCATATTGAAATGATGCAAGACAATGCGATCCACGATTATACTAACAGCAGTCAAAACTCAAAACAATAATTCCAGTCCCACAAAATCGCCAGCAAGTTGAAATATGAGATGCAATGGGTCAATATGATAAAATTTGTTAACTCATGCTGGAAACTTGCCTGGCTTCAATGTCCTGTAATGTAAGAGTTACGGCTCTCTTATGGGCTTCCAGCCCCTCGATTTCCGCAAGGGTTGCCATATATGGGCCAAGCATTTTCAGACATTCCTCTGTCAATGATTGCACTGTAATGTATTTCAAAAGGGAATCGAGGAATACACTCTCATACATGAGTGCATACCCTATGTGGGAAGGACATGGTTTGTCCCGCTTGCATAATCTCTCATACTTTCTGGAGTCCATTCCCCTAAAAACTCCGAGCTTGAAATCACAATTAACCACAGTTATTTATCATCAATGCTTTTTGGATTTACATTTAGAAGACTTAATGAATGCCCCATTTGATTTCTCAAGTATACTTTTTGAAAAATGATCATCGATGTAGACTGATCAACATATTTGGAGTACTTCAATGAATGACGGTGATGAAAAACAAGGAAAAAAAGAAAGTTAGAATATCATAATCGTACCTGCATTCTCGATGATGGACTCCCATTTTTCAGCATCTTTTACATTGATAATCAAGTGCTCAGGAGCATATAAATTTGAAAAGGAATCGCCTAAAAGAACCAATAATCATGGTAGATTTAATAATAAAATATTAAAGATTTACCTTATGGTAACATGTACCGTATGGTAACATGTATGATTGAAGATTTTCTGCTGGGAAATAAAGCATCAACACGCCCAAAAAATGAGGATAACTGAGATGAGAATGCTCAGATGGATGTGAGTACACTAGGAAAGACAGAGTTAGAAATGAAGTAATTAGGAAGAAATTGGACATAGCATTGATTGATGAGAAGATGAGCGAAATAAGACTAAGATGATTTGGACATATCCAACGTAAACCTTTAGTGATTTAGTAAGAAAATGAGAGCAAATGGTACAACTATATGTCAAGCTAGAATGGGAAAGACTTAAGTTGACATTGATAGAAACCATAAAAAAAGACCTAGGTTTTATGAAGTTTGATGAATCAATGATCTCAAATAGAGCATAGTGGTGTTAAAAGATTCATATAGTCGACCCCACCTGTGAGAACTGATTTCGGTCGAGGTCCACAATCAAGAATGTGAGCTGAGGGCACGAACGAACCTGCAAAGTAAGAGTTAAGCGAAAGTGTAGGTTACTGCCCACCGGTGTGGTGGAAGCCGTAGACACTCCGACTCTCAAGTTAGCTTAAGGGTGAATAAGTTTAGAATGAATGAGTTAAGGTCTACGAAATACCTCAACCACAGATTTGCTAGCCGTGAGGGCGGTATTGGAGTAGCGTATTGATGTCGAAGTAATCTCTAGGAGAAGATGCCATTCTATAGTTTTGTCTTCTTCTTTTATAGGTTCCTTGATGCGGGGTCCCTATTCTGCCCGTTGGAACCCTCTTCAATGATGGTTTAATTCAGGTGTTTTATATCTGATAACTGACGATCGTATGTCTCCTCCGAAACCGTCGACTTCATGATGATATTTATGAATTCGGATTCACTTCCTGATTTTCGTAACTGGTGTCCATTTGTCTTCTTTATGTTAATGAGCTTGGGCCCGTGAGGCAGCCCGTGGACTTTCTAATGGGCTCCAGATCTAGTGGTTGGCCTTGTGGTAAATGTCGATTTTATCCCTGGGCCCAATTTTGGCCCGTAAAGTTTGTCCCATACTCTCTAAGTCTTGAAGTCCTAGACTTGGAGAGTATCTTCGAGTCTGTCGAATGAATCAGGATATGGATAATTACTTCTCTGATCTTTGCGTTGATCTAGAGCTAATGACGTCCCGTCACGCAGTTAAGAGGAAGAATTCAGGTCTTCTTTCGTTTTCGGCAATAGCTCAAGAGGTGTCCTTGGTTTGTTTGAAACTGTCGAAGGCTTTTTGGGTATTAACTTTGATCGACATGTCGTATAGTGTAAGGGGAACTCATATCTTTAGCTTGTGATCCGTGTGAGTTTATGGGGAATTTCCTATGTGGACTGAACCAGTTAATGGTTTTTAGAAGACATTTCACTTGACAAAGATAGAAAAAACTATATTTCAATTTGACTCGACAAGAGTCATTAGAGGAATGTCCTCTGTCGACTGAACCAGATGGTGGTTCATGAGTAACTTCACTCGACTTGTCGTATGAGGCGAATGAATTCCATGATTATATTTGACTCGACATGAATCATCAGGGGTATGTCCCTGGTCGACTGAACCAGATGGTGGTTCAAGAATGATCACACTCGACTTGTCGTATGAGGCGAGTGTATTCCATGTTTCTATGACCCGACATGAGTCATCTACGGGATGTCCCCTGGTCGATCGAACCAGACGGTTCAGGAATGATCACACTCGACTTGTCGTATGAGGCGAGTGTATTTCATGATTCTATGACTCGACATGAGTCATCTGAGGATGCCCCATGGTCGACTGAACCAGATGGTGGTTCAGGAATAATCACACTCGACTTGTCGTATGAGGCGAGTGTATTCAATGATTCTATGACCCGGCATGAATCATCTGGGGGATGTCCCCTGGTCGATCGAACAAGACGGCGGTTCAGGAATAATCACACTCGACTTGTCGTATGAGGCGAGTGTATTTCATGATTCTATGACTCGGCATGAATCATCTGGGGGATGTCCCCTGGTCGACTGAACCAGATAGCGGTTCAGGAATAATCACACTCGACTTGTCATATGAGACGAGTGTATTCAATGATTCTATAACTCAGCATGAATCATCTGGGGGATGTCCCCTGGTCGACTGAACCAGATGGCGGTTCAGGAATAATCACACTCGACTTGTCGTATGAGACGATTGTATTCAATGATTCTATGACTCGGCATGAATCATATGGGGGATGTCCCCTGGTCGACCGAACCAGATGGTGGTTCAGGAATAATCACACTCAACTTGTCGTATGAGACAAGTGTATTAAATGATTCTATGACTCGGCATGAATCATCTGAGGGATGTCCCCTGGTCGACTGAACCAGATGGCGGTTCAGGAATAATCACACTCGACTTGTCGTATGAGACGAGTGTATTCAATGATTCTATGACTCGGTATGAATAATCTGGGGGATGTCCTCTGGTCGACTGAACCAGATGGTGGTTCAGGATTAATCACACTCGACTTGTCGTATGAGACGAGTGTATTCAATGATTCTATGACTCGGCATGAATCATCTGGGGGATGTCCCCTGGTCGACTGAACCAGATGGTGGTTCACACTCAACTTGTTGTATGAGACGCATGTCGAGTGGTCGTTACTTATGGTACCTAAATTTTATTAGGTGTTAAGTCGAATGGCGAGTAGATACTGTGTCAAGCCTTGTATAGATGTTGTGTCGAATCGATGTTCCAATTTGCTTTGATCTTATGTTTGAGGTGGTGTCGAATGATCAAACAAGTTGAACTAGTGGTTGTTTAAACGTCGAATCAACCTCTGACTTGATGAGTACATTACATGTATTTCGATTTCTGATGCCGTCGTGTCAAACGGGGAAGATACAAATGAAATTTTATTGACGTTGTGGTGAGTGCACAACAAATGATGTCATAATTCTTTTTTCCATTCGACGATACCCGATAGAAAAGATTCTGGCCTTTTCCACGTGCCATTAGATGATGTAAGACCTAATGTAAATTACGAGGCGTCCATTTGGCGGGAATTTTGGCACCAAATCTTAGGTAGCATGTATAAAGGAACTTTGGGTGTTTCATTTCGCCTCATTCGGAAGTCGAGTAAGGAGTTCTCTCAAGAGTTTCAAGGTATTCTTCGAAATCTTCCTCTTGTTCTTCATTTCTTTAAACATTCATAGTGAATATTCAAGCTGTTCTTAGGTAAATTAGGTTGTTTGATCTCTAGGTTTGTGTGATTTGTTTTAAATTTGTGTTTGTGGGTTTTGATCTTTAGGAAGTAGGTTACTAGGGGGTTTTGTTGTTTTTATGCTTGTCGTTTGGAAGATGTCGAGTGGAGAATCTTTAGGCAGTTTAGGTGCCAAGATCGATATTTATGTCGAGTCCTCAAGTGAAACCGTGGAATCATCAAGTGAAAGCAAGGAGGCTGTAGAGTGCAAATATTGGTCGTACCAGGAGTTTATCGAGGGTGGCGTAGTTAACTTTGCTAGGCCTTCTCAACCAGTAATCCCTACCGAGGCCATACCATTAAGGTTTTTGCCCGCAGTTGGGGAGTCGAGTGAATTTCCATGTACGAGTGAACCTACTAACTTACTATTAAAAAATCCTGCAAGTCGATTGACTTGGAAAGTATTGAGGGAACTCAGTTGTATGTATAGGTTCCCTAATTTTCTTTAGAACTCCGGGTGCCTTCGTCGAATGAAAGAATCGATTACAAGGTTCCTGGGTGGATGAGATTCTATGTACGTCCATTCTTTATAGGGCTAAGGTTTCCTATTCCGAGACTGGTTTGGGAGGTTTGGATCATTTCGGAGTTGCTCCTTCACAGCCGATGCCGAATGCATGGAGAATTTTATTGTCGATTGAATGTTTGTCCTTTGAATTGGGGGTACTTTTTGAGGTAAAGGATGTTTTAGAGACGTACTACCTGAAGGAACATTTGAAGGAGAAATGAAGGTATACATTGATCATTCGTCAAAGAAAGACGCATTTAGTTACTAGATTGCCGACTAATGATAGGGGAAATTGGCAGTCTTATTATTTCTTTGCGAATGGTGAGGGTATATTTGGATCGACCGGGGCTGGTCGAATCCCAGAATTTTGGTGTTTGTCGAGTGAGTAACGTACTTTCGCTTAATTTCAATCTTTGAGTCATTCATGTGTCATTGAGTAACCATGCTCTTATTATTGCAGATCCTCTAGGAAACAAGTCATTCATCAGGACTGCACGTACAATCTCCAACACCAAAGCCATTCTATCCATGTTGGCCGAAAAAAGGGACTGCAAAACTATTTTAACGGAAAAGAGGTTAAGGTCGACTCCGCTGTAGAAGGAAATCTATCATCGAGAAGAAGGTAAAGTTCTGGCCTTATGTAACGAAGTTTTGTCCGTGATAAATAGTAGATGGTCGTGTCAAAAGTTATATGGAGGATATAGATATCGAGAGCCCCTAAAACCCGAAGAATTTTTATTCGCAGAGGAAATGATGACTGGGCCATTCACCGTAGCTTCACTCGACGAAATGAAGAGCCGGAAAAAGTCAAGGAAGCTGAAGAAAAAAGAGCTAGAGGCTGAAAAAGAGGCTGGGCCTCAACAAAGAGAAATTGTTTCAAATGAGGGTGCCGTAGAGAAGGTGAAGTCGACTGCAACGATTTCTGGGGGGAAGAAAAAGAAGTCTATTGCTGAAGTGGAGGAGGAAGAAGACTCTAATAACCTCATCTTAAAGGTTCCACGAGAGTCGACTGCTATATCTGATCCTTCAAGTATCGACTCATTCGTGGAAGGACTTCTTCTTGAAGGGGATGAAGTAAGATTGGCACAAATTGGCCCGGTGGAGGCCATGAAGAAAGCCATCGCACTAAATTATCAAGTGAGTAGCAACCATTATTATTATTATTATTATTATTATTATTTTAAAATGATGATCTGACTCGACTTTTATTAGGCACTGAAATGTAGTCTATTCATGCGGAAAAATGTGGAGTCCAATCAAAGGAGGATCAAGAAGCTGGAAAAATCATTGTCGGTGGTGAGGAAGGAGTCATCAGAGTTGAAGTCCGGGCTGATTGCTTCTCAAAGGAAGGAAAGAGGACTTGAGAAAGAACTGAAGGAAGTTAAAGCTGCATTAAGGTTGGAGAAAGAAACGGCTGAGCTGACAATTGATAGCTACAAATAATGTTTCGAGAATGTGAAGAAAGAGAATGAATTATTGTTAGAACAAATGGAGGACATCGCCATTGACTCCATGATGAGAAACAGATGTGATTTGATGATGGAATTCGTAGCTGGGAAACACGTAGACTGGAAGCCCGAGAAGTGGATTAGGGAATACGAAAGGCGTGAGGCTGGGATTCTTCTTCGACGGAGGACGATGGTGAAGAGAAAGAGTTGGAGGTCGAGTCGAAGAAGGATAAGGTGGAACTAGATGAACTTGCTGTTGTTGAAACAGAAGAGGTCGAAAGACAATTAGAGGGAGAAGAAGTTGTTCCGGAAGCGGTCGAGTCTCAAGATGATGTTCCTGCCAAACACCCTACGGATACCGACGAAGCACCAGAAAATGTCCAAAATTAACTTTGAATTTTGTATGAAGTTGAATTAATGGTTTTTACAGGAGGGCGGAAATCAAGTTTTGTATGTGTTAAATATGTCGTATGATATTCTAAGGACCGATCTTTTGAAGTGTTGTACAAATGTCGACTGATATTTTAATTAACAATCTTTTATTGCAATTAGTCGAACGACTTCTACAGATTTCTTTATTCATTCTTAAAACTACTAACTGAAAATATAATTGCAAACAAACAAACCACAAACATAAGTGTTACCGGTTGAATCGCTTAAGATGCATCGTGTTCCAACTGTTCCGCACGAGAGTCTCCTCCATTGTCTGTAGCTTGTAGGCTCATTTCCCGACAACTTTCGTGACGAGGTAAGGGCCTTCCCAATTTGGACCCAACTTCCCGTCTCCAATTTCCTTGGTGTTCTGGAACACTCTCCGTAGGACCCAATCTCCAGCCTTGAAATTCCTACTCCTAACGTTTTTGTCGAAGTATCTGGCCATCCTTTGTTGATAAGCGGCCAATCGAATGAAAGCTCGGTCTCTTGTCTCTTCAAACGTGTCGAGATTGAAATTCATCAGTCGTTGATTGTTTTCTTCGTTGAGATATTGGTAGCGTGTTGAAGGGATGACTTCTTCAGTTGGAATGACTACTTCCGTTCCAAATGCTAAAGCGAAAGGAGTTTCGCCTGTCGAAGACCTCACCGTTGTCCTGTATGACCATAACACCCCTGGTAGTTCATCCGCCCATGCGCCCTTAGACTTCTCTAACCTCTTCTTCAAGGAATTCATGATTGTCTTGTTGGACAATTCGGCCTGGCAGTTTGCTTGTGGAAAGTGTGGTGTCGAAAAATTCAGCTTTATGCCCAATTTCCTGCAAAAATTTTGAAAGCGATGGCTGATGAATTGAGAGCCATTGTCAGTCACAATTTCTCTTGGTATGCCGAACCGACAAATGATGTTTTTCCATACGAATGTTTCAACTTCTTTATCGCGTACTCTAGCGAATACTTCGGCTTCAATCCATTTTGAGTAATAATCTGTCATAACAAGCATGTAGACTCGTTGGCCAGGCGCGGTTGGGAGTTTTCCTACAATGTCCATTCTCCACTTCATAAAAAGCCATGGAGATATAATGGGATTTAGTCTCTCTGGTGGGAGATGAGAAACTGGTGAAAATCTTTGACATTTGTCGCATTTTTTTGTGAATTCTGTGGAATCAATTCTCATTGTCGGCCAATAATACCCAGTCGAATGCGCACGAAGAGCCAGGCTCCTGCCACCAGAATGGTTCCCACACTTCCCTTCATGCAACTCTGTCAACACATGCTGTGCTTCGTCGTGTGTTAGGCACTTCAAATAAGGTCCTGTGAAAGATCTTCTTAGCAGCTGGTCGTCGAGCACAACAAACCTTGCAGACTGTCTCTGGACTTTTCTGGCTTGCACTTTGTCGTCTGGAAGCGAGCCTGTTTGTAGGTACTCGACTATAGGTGTCATCCATGTGTCGATCGAATCGACCGCTGCAACAGCTATTTCTTCCTTCCAAATTGCCGGCCAGCACAAATACACTACAGGAATTGTTCGTGGTTTATCACCCGCCATTGTTGATCCCAAAGTTGCCATTGCATCTGCTTGGGAATTTTCGCTTCTTGGGACTTGGGATATGGAGAATTTCTCAAATGTCGACTAGATTTCTTTTACCTTCTGCAAGTAGGATGCCATTGCTTGACCCCTGGCGTGATAAGATCCCTCGATCTGGTTGACTATCATCTGGGAGTCGGATTTTACTTCTATCACCCTAGCTCCCAGCTCTTTAGCTAATAATAACCTGCCATCAACGCCTCATACTCTGCTTCGTTGTTGGTAACTCTAAAACCGCATTTGATTGCCTGTTGCAAGGTGTCGCCTGTCGGGGTAGTGATCATGATTCCGAGACCGCAGCCTTTCTTGTTGTAGGACCCGTCGACTGCTAACTTCCAAGGTATTGTCGGCTGAATGGAGTTGACCTCAGTTTCAGCCGCTTCAAGGAGATCATGGGCGAAGTCGGCCACGAAATCTGCCAGTGCTTGTGATTTGATGGCGATCCTTGGCTGGTAAGTTATGTCGTGTTCCCCAAGTTCAATTGCCCACTTCATTAATATTCCTGACAATTCTGGTTTATGGAGTATGCTTCTTAAAGGATACGTCGTGTACACCGTGATCGGGTGTCCTTGAAAGTAAGGTCTGAGTTTTCGTGGCGGCTGTGACAAGGGCGAAAATCAATTTCTCCATCAACGGGTAGCGTGATTCTGCTCCCAACAATGCTTTGCTTACGTAGTAAACTGGTTGTTGAGTTCCTGACTTCTCTCTCACTAAGACTCCGTTAACCGCGTGTTCTGAAACTCCCAGATAGAGGTAGAGTCGCTTATTGTCGTGTGGTTTCCACAATAAGGGAGGTGTAGTGAGGTACCGCTTGAGTCCTTGCAGTGCTTCCTCACAAGCAGGAGTCTATTCAAAGCTATTTGCCTTCTTCAAAGCGGAAAAGAACAAAAAAACTCTTATCTATTGATTTGGAGATGAACCTGTTTAACGCAGCGATCCGCCTGGTCAGTCGCATGACGTCCTTCGGGCTTTTAGGAAACGGAATGTCGATGATTGATCTAATCTGGTCTGGATTCGCTTCAATTCCCCTTCGAGTGACAACGTACCCCAAGAATTTCCCTGAGGCTACACCAAACGCACACTTAGTAGGATTCAGTTTCATTTCATACCTGTCCATGATGTCGAAAGCTTCCTCCAGATGTTTAAGGTGTTGCTTTGATTTGATGGATTTCACCAGCATGTCGTCTATGTAAACCTCCATTATCTTCCCAATCTGTTCGTCGAACATCTTGTTGACCAGTCTTTGGTATGTTGCTCCCGCATTTTTTAAGCCGAATGGCATGACCTTGTAACAAAAAATCCCTCGGTTTGTGACAAAGGATGTCTTCTCTTGATCGTCTGGATGCATGAAGATCTGGTTGTAGCCTGAATACGCATCCATGAAGCTCAATAACTCATGCCCTGCTGTTGCGTCGACCATTGAATCAATATGTGGCAGATGGAACAAATCATTTGGACAAGCTTTGTTCAAATCCGTAAAATCGATGCAGACACTCCACTTCCCATTCTTTTTCTTCACAACAACAACATTCGAAAGCCATTCCGGAAATTGTGCTTCTTTAACTGCTCCGTTCTGTAATAACTTCTGAATCTATTCGTCAATGATTCGGTTCCTTTCCGGGGCGAACTTTCTTCTTTTCTGCCTAACTGGGGTGTGGTCTGGATCTACATGTAATTCGTGAGTAGTAAACTGTGGATCAATTCCAGTCATGTCTTTGTGAGACCATGCAAAACTGTCGTGTCGTCTCTTTAAGAATTCAATTAGGTCGGCCCTTAGTTTGGGATCTAAGTCAGCTCCAACTGATGCCTTGTGATCTGTGAATTGAGAATGAATCTGGACCTCGTCAAGCCTCTCTACATTCGGTAGAGTCAGTTCCGGAACACAAGGCCCAGTCTGTAATTGCTATGCTGACTGTGTTTTCACTTTCAAAGTCGTCTGGTAGCAGCTTCTTGACGCCAATCTGTCACCTTTAATTTCTTGAACTCCTCATTTGGTAGGGAATTTTATTACTTGATGGTAGGTAGACGATACAGCCCTCATGTCGTGAATCCAAGGTCTGCCCATGATCAGATTGTAGGCTGAAGGGCTGTCTAAGACCAGAAATGTGGTCATTCTGTTGATTCCGGCAACGTAGACTGGGAGTTATATTTCCCCCATGGTGAATTTTTACTCTCCGCTAAACCCAATCAGTATTGTCGTCCGCCGGTTTACTTTATCCAGCTCGGCCCCCATGTCAGCAAGGGCACTTGCGAAAATTATATTAGTTGAGGAACCTGTGTCGACCAGTACTCGTTTGACCATAAAGTTGGCCACCTGCAAGGAGATAACTAAAGCATCATGGTGGGGATTTAAATTGTGTGAATCTCTGCCGTCTGGAAACCCTATTATCGAATCCGTGAAGACTTTTTCCACATACAGCGAGGTGTGTAAAGTGTTATTGGCCAGGGCCCTCGAATGTCGTTTGGCCGCTGAATATGTTCTCCACTGATTCCCGAGCCTCCTGAAATGACATTAACGGTGTGTTAATTGGGGGTGGTGGGGTTGAAATTTCTCCTTGACCATCTTTCTCGTCCTTTCGCGCCAGAGTTGCCTTCCCTTTATTAGTGAGCAAATCCTTCAGTAAACCCTTGTTTAGTAGCTCCAGAACCTCTAATCTCAAAGCCACGCATTCCGCTGTCGTATGACCATAGTCCCTGTGGAACTCACACCACTTTTTGGTGTCCTTCTTTGTCGAACTGTCTCTCGAGCGCGAATGCCACTTTACTTCATTTCCCATCTTCTTAAGCACGGAGACCAGTTCCCCGGGAGAAATCGTAAAGTTGTAGTCCGGTAGCCTGGGTTTGCTTGTTGGCAGCTCCTCCCTGCTTTTGTATGGCCTTTGTCTCCTGTCAACATTTGTGTAAAAAGGTCGTCGTTCCCCCCTTGGTTGGTTCCTCCCTTCCTTGTGAGAGTGGATATTGCTATCGTGTCGCCTGGGAGCAGCAGGCCTTCGGTCCACTCGGGCATTCGCAACATCTTCCCTTCTTTTATTTCTTTTATCTTCTTCCCATATTTTTTCTACCTGGGCCCGAGCCATGACCTGGTCCATGGTGTAGCATCGAATTTTGTCAATTTCTTGTAGAGTCCACTATCATAAAGTAGTCCGTTCCGGAAGGCTTCTACTGCTGTAGGTTGGTGGAGATCCGGGACAGTAATCTCTCTCGGTTGAATCGAGCCACGTAGCTCCGCAAAGACTCTCCCCTTCCCCGCTGTATATAATTAAGGTCGTCTGAAGTCTTTTCTAATTTGCATGAACTTGCAAAGTGTTGCACGAACTTGTCGGCTAGCTCTTGGTAGGACTCGATTGACCTATAGGGTAGGTTAATGAACCAAGTAAGGGCAGGTCCCGCCAGAGTCTCCCCAAAACATATACACATTCCAGCCTCCCACTGACTTGGGGACAAGCCGGTTGACATCATCTTGTACTTGTAGTGTATGATGTGGTCGTCTGGATCGGGAGACCCATCATATGGCTTCATCTCGGGTGGGCTGAATTTTTGGGGCAAATCAACAGCAACAATTGACTCCACAAATGGGGTATCAGAAATCACTCCGGCCCTACTTTTCCTGGCTGGTAGCCTTACCCCTGGTAGTCTTGACGTTATTGCTTCCTTAAATTCGATCATTTCCCTTCTGATAGAGGTGGCGATCTGTTGGGTTGGATCGATGAGAGAGATCGGCTCTTGCGAAGTAGGCTGGTGATTGTTGTTTGGATCATCCGTCGTAGGCGGGACTGTTGGATTGCTTCGGTCGTCTGGATTGCTGGTTTGGCCTTGAGTATTATGCTGAGGATTGGATGATAACTGCTCCATCTTTTTCTGTAGACTGTCGTTGAAGTTTCGCATCGTTAGATTCTCCTCTTCAAGGGCTTGCAATCGTTCTTGAAGCAGGGCAAGTTGTGCCATTAAGGGATTCGGGTTTTGTTCATTGCTTGAGACCATTTCTGACTGCTTTGTTGTTGTGTCTTACTTTTACGAAATTCGCTCGTTAGCCCCACGGTGGGCGCCAAATTGTGAGAACTGATTTCGGTCGAGGTCCACAATCAAGAATGTGAGCTAAGGGCACGAACGAACCTGCAAAATAAGAGTTAAGCGAAAGTGTAGGTTACTGCCCACCGGTGTGGTGGAAGCCGTAGACACTCCGACGCTCAAGTTAGCTTAAGGGTGAATAAGTTTAGGATGAATGGGTTAAGGTCTACGGAATACCTCAACCACAGATTTGCTAGCCGTGAGGGCGGTATTGGAGTAGCGTATTGAAGTAATCTCTAGGAGAAGATGCCATTCTATAGTTTTGTTTTCTTCTTTTATAGGTTCCCTGATGCGGGGTCCCGATTCTGTGTTGAGTTTTATCTAGGTCCCAAGATCAAATCAAGACATGAAATAATGAGTGAATATATCAACGGAGGTAGCGGAATACTCACATCGATCGGTTGAGTCGATTTGGAGACGATTCGAACCCAAAAGTTCACTGCCTTGGTGCGCCCACTGCAGCAGCCCACTGCCTTCAAATTTCAGTTTTGAGCTGAGAAAACGGAGCTCCAAGCCACGTCTAACGGATCCCGGCTCATGGGCGAACCTCCCTACCACCTTCGCAAGACTCGTAAGTGTGCTAGCACTTGAATTTTCACCAAGAAAACCCACTCTTGGCTTCCCTTTGTTCACGCCATTTCAGTTCAAAAACAGTGAGTTTATGAAGCTTTTGGGCGGGAGAAGAGAGAAAAAAGAGAGAGAAGAAATGTGTAATGGTTGGTGAAAAGCTTTTCCAAAAAGCTTTATATTTTTCCAAAAAATATATATTAAAACATTTACCAAATGAAAAAATCAAAAGTAAATATTTCCCTCCAATCACTATTCCAACCACTCATATCACTATTCACATGTCACTTTAAAAAGGTGATTTGATGGTGTCAATCAATCAATCAACTCAATCACATCAATCAATCAATCAATCACATCACTCAAAGTGACGTTTGATTTGACGCTTGATGTGACGAATGACTTGACGTTAGATTTGACGCTTGATGTGACTTGCGTCGCCACACTCGAATTCTAAATACGAATGCGCTCGCAATCACACTCGGGCTCGGGTTCGCTAATTCCAAATTAACGATTTTTCCATCGCGTCGCAATTAAGTGATTACGCCTAGCGAATTCACTATTCACATCGCTAACGAATTAATTCTAAATTAATTCGTTCGTCCGAATTAAAATCTAATTTTAATTCCGCGTAGAAATCTAATTCCGTTTAATATATCGAATATATTAATTTACCGATTAATTCCAAATTAATCGTTATCTCTCTTTAGACGATATTCTATCCTAGATAAAATATCTCCGTAATTAATCCTAGATTAATTTTCTCTCTCTTCTATATAATCCCAGATTATTCAAGAGTGCGAGTTGTGCGTCATCGGTGGATTATCGGGAAGCGACCCATGAGATCTCCGGATAAGTTGGCTATAAATACGGTCTTCGGTGTATCCGAATCACGTACGTACCAAGTACTACTGTGGGAACACAGTGGGATCTGGACGACGCATGCTGTTCTAGGCTCGGGGGCCTAGTTGGGAGTACGGAGTAGCCAACGGAGGACTAAACCGGAGAGTGATGGAGTCGCCACCCGGTGTGAACCGGGACAAAGATTTAAGGCCGCACTCACCCCTCGCAAGGGAAGACCTCAAACCATTGGGTTCGGAATGGTCCCTTACTTATGCCACTTGTAATGTAAAGATTTATGCAATAATCTAACCAAGCCTATGACATATATTTCCAAGTGCACCACAATCCTAAATTAGCATGCTTAAAAGTAAAGTTCACAACTAACATACATGAAGTCAAATCTTATTGCCAAATTCACATGCTTAAAAGTATTTCTAACAACACATAACATCACAAGAATTTAATCATTCATGTAAACATAAATGCAAGCATGCATGTGAATACTTTTCCAAGCGGTACGTGGAATTGTATCCCAAGTACAAACCGCACTACCGTCCATTCGGAATCGGCTACGGATTTTACGTCTGGGTTTCCATCCGATATACCACATGAAATAATGTTCACATGCTTTCACAACATGGACGCATAAATCATAATACATTAAGCCAAGACTAAGGTAGATAATGCAATTATAGGGAATAAACATGCTCTTCATTATTATGTGCACAAAGATAAGAACAACTATGTGTGGTTTCATCAAGAAAATCACTTAAGCAACAGTTATACATGGCATGTGATGAATATGTTCAGTTCAGTGTGTTCGCGTTCGTGTAGCGTTCGTAAACGCGTTCGAACGGAAATGAAACAGAATGCTCACGTTCGCATGGCGTTCGTGAACGCGTTCGAACGGAAATGAGACCTGATGCATGATAAGGCAGAATGTATGCGCGTTCGAGTTGCGTTCGTAAACGCGTTCGAACGGGGACAGACCTGATGCATGAAATGCTAACGTTCGTAGAGCGTTCGTGAACGCGTTCGAACGGAAATGAAACAGAATGCTCATGTTCGTATGGCGTTTGCTAACGCGTTCAAACGGAAATGAAACAGAATGCTCACGTTCGTATGGCGTTTTTAACGCGTTCGAACGGAAATGAGACCTGATGCATGATAAGGCAAAATGTATGCGCGTTCGAGTTGCGTTCGTAAACGCGTTCGAACGGGGACAGACCTGATGCATGAAATGCTTACGTTCGTAGAGCGTTCGTGAACGCGTTCGAACGGAAATGAAACAGAATGCTCACGTTCGTATGGCGTTTGCTAACGCGTTCGAACGGAAATGAGACCTGATGCATGATAAGGCAAAATATATGCGCGTTCGAGTTGCGTTCGTGAACGCGTTCGAACGGGGACAGACCTGATGCATGGAAGTTGACGCGATACATGAAAGCTAAAGGGGCGCGGCGAAGCATCGTGGTAAGGATCTTATCCCCGTGAAACGGAGTGCCTTTAATCCGACTTACTAAGCCCATGCGCAATGAACATACAATAAAAGTAAAGGCATAATAACAAAGACGAGTTATCGGACTTTGTATATCCGATTGAACACATCTCACGTCCAATCGAATATACGTCATCCAGCGTGGCGAAGCATCGTGATAAGGATCTTATCCCCGTGAAGCGGAGTGCCTTTAATCCGACTTACTAAGCCCATGCGCAATGAACATACAATATGCATAAAATAAAGACAGAAGTAAACACAAAGATACTTGGCGCGGCGAAGCATCGTGGTAAAGGATTTTAACCTCTTCAATTAGAGGACCTTTCATCGCACTTACTAAGCCCATGCGCTTTTCTCATTATTACGTAAGTAAATATCATGCGGCAAATTAAACGGCGGAATAATTAAACAGCTCAAAATTAAACAAATGAACATGCCGTTTACTCAAGTGATACGTGGAGTTGTGGCCCGAGTACAGATCATACTACCGTCCATTCGGAATCGACTATGAAATTTACGTCCGGGTTTCCATCCTATATACCACAAGAGGCGGCATGCCTTTCATCCAAAATTCACAACAAACATTGTATATGCAACAAATACAACAAATGCAGAAAATATAATCGAGATAAATGAACAGAACTTAAATAGGAATAAGTGTGAAGAGTACCCTCAGGTCTAACCTTTTGATTGTCCTCGGACTTGCGTTTCGCGGAGATCGGAAGGGGTAAAGCTCCGCAACTTTTCTGGTTCACTGGTTTGCGTTTCCCTTTGCTGTTTCGCTGCCCAAGCCACTATTTTAACTCTGTTTTGCTGCTGTTTTCTCTGTATTTCTGTTTTCTGTTTGGGTTTTTTTGATTTCTGGGGTGTGTCTCTTCGGTTGTGTCTTAGGTTGTGTGTCTCCAAGAAACTAAAAGGTTTGGTGAAGAGTGGTTTATATAGAGAAGGGTTAAGGTTGACAAGGGAAGGGATTTTGTGCATTTAATTAGGATATGATTTGGTTTTAAACAAGGAAAGGAATTGATTGATTGGGGGGACAAAATATTTTAAATTAGGAAGTCAACTAATCTAAATTGGTGGATATCTTATTGAATTAGGAAGTCAAATATTTAATTGGCTTTAATTAGGCATACAATATTTTAAGTTTGGAATAGTCTTATTAGATTGGGAATATAATTGGTTGATTGATTTTAATTAGGCATGATTATATTTTGATTTAATGTGTGATTTGTTTATTTTAGGCATGATTTTAGTTTAGTTGGTAATTGTTTATTTTATGTTTGGTAAATGTTTTATTTAATTATTTAATTATTTAATTATTATCTTATTAGTTAATGTTTAATTAATATTTATTTATTTAATTTGGGATGTGTTTTATGGGCTTTGGGGGGCTAATGGGCTGGGGTGTGAGGCTAGCAGCAAAACCAGAATTACCGACACCGTTCGAACTTCTGATCGAACGTGACACGAACGCCCGAAATCTGCCTTCCGTTCGAACGCCTACACGAACGCAGCACGAACGAAAACAGTGAACCTTCTTTATTCTGAATTCCCCTTCCGATATCCGTTTCCCGCGGTTTTCATGACTCAAAAAGGTAGTGCCTCCAAATGAGACTCATCATCGGGTTTCATATGCAAAAATGCAATGCCTACAATCGCCCCCACTTTGATGGGACTCGTGCGGTGTGTGACAGTGACAGTCCTATCAAAGTCTATGCAATGCATTTTTTACTTACCTGGCTAGCTAGCTGTCTCGAGCTAAGCTGATACTGCAGTGGATCTCGATCCTGAGACGCATCTTGGTACTTCTGATGATGTGGACTTCGCCTGAAAAAGGAAATGATGTGGAGCCTCGCTCCTCAGCCGATATGGGCTTCGCCCCCAAGCTGATATAATGATGTGGGGCCTCGCTCCTCAGCCGATATGGGCTTCGCCCCCAAGCTGATGCAATGACGTGGAGCCTCGCTCCTCAGCCGATATGGGCTACGCCCCCAAGCTGATATAATGGTGTGGAGCCTCGCTCCTCAGCCGATATGGGCTACGCCCCCAAGCTGATATAATGGTGTGGAGCCTCGCTCCTCAGCCGATATGGGCTACGCCCCCAAGCTGATACAATGACGTGGAGCCTCGCTCATCAGCCGATATGGGCTACGCCCCCAAGATGATATAATGGTGTGGAGCCTCGCTCCTCAGCCGATATGGGCTACGCCCCCAAGCTGATATAATGGTGCGGAGCCTCGCTCCTCAGCCGATATGGGCTACGCCCCCAAGCTGATATAATGGTGTGGAGCCTCGCTCCTCAGCCGATATGGGCTACGCCCCCAAGCTGATATAATGGTGCGGAGCCTCGCTCCTCAGCCGATATGGGCTGCGCCCCCAAAGCTGATATAATGGTGTGGAGCCTCGCTCCTCAGCCGATATGGGCTTTGCCCCCAAACTGATATAATGTGAGGCTTACTGCTCGCTCTTTCCCGTCTTCGAGACCTGCTTACACAAAACAGAACGGACACAAAAATATGCAATATAGGTTACGTGTATGCATGTATGCATGAGTTTTCTTATTCCGTTGGGTTAGGTCTTCCACTGGCGACCAAGTCTTCTCAAGCAAAGTATAACTTCAACCTGTCAACATTGATTGGTTCCGTGAATTCATTTCCCTCGAGGTCTGACAACTTCACTGCTCCGTTTCCCATGACTTTCTGAACGATGTAAGGTCCTTCCCAGTTTGGCCTGAATTTCCCTCTTGGATCTGTCGTCGACGGCCTCGACTGCTTAAGTACCAAATCACCCTTTCTGATCTTTGTGGGACGTACTTTCTTGTTGAAGGCTCGGGCTAGTCTCTTCTGGTACAACTGCATGTGATGTAAAGACCTCATCCTCTTCTCATCTAACAATGCTAACACACTGATCAAATCTCTGTGCAGCCCACTCTGACTCAGGTAACTCTGTCTCTGCTAGTACTCTCTTAGACTGTATTTCCACTTCCACCGGCAGTACCGCTTCCATCCCGTACACCAAGGAATAAGGCGTTGCACCTGTTGCTGTTCTAACTGACGTTCTGTACCCCCACAAGGCATATGGTAGTTTCTCAGCCCAATCCCTGCAGTTCTCTGTCATCTTAGCCAGAATTGTCTTTACAGTCTTGTTGGCTGCCTCAACTGCCCCATTCGCCTGTGGCCTGTAAGGTGATGACTTATGATGGCCTATCCCGTATCTCTGTAACATTGCTTTCGTCTCTCCTTGAAACTGGACCCCGTTGTCCGTCACTACATGATGCGGCATACCATACCGACAGATGAGGTTCCGTGCTATGAACTTGGCCATCTGTTTTGCCGTAACGTTCCGGAATGACTCAGCTTCTACCCACTTCGAGAAGTAATCCACTGCTACTACTATGAAGCGATGCCCATTAGATGCATTTGGTCGGATTTCCCGATCATGTCGATCCCTCATGCTGAGAACGGCCATGGCTCTGACAGCCCGTGCAACTCTGTATGTGGCAGATGACTCAGATTACCATGTACTT